>OVAO01001273.1:373-15745 GCA_900406285.1 Biscutella auriculata
CGCGGGTCTTTATTTGATATTCCTAGATCTAGGATTAGCAGAATCCTGTTTTAGCTAAACACCTGTTTCCTGAACTAGAATCGCCTGTTTCTTTCTCTAGTCCATTTGCTTAGGATTGTTTTACCATTTGTTTCCCATTGCTTGCTTTGTTTTGCCTTATGCTATTATTCTAGGATTGTTAGTGACAACATTCAATTCCTATTCTGCGTAGACTAGCTGAACTCTATATAGACTGATTGACCTAGTGCAACTCCCGATTTGGTTCGATAATATACTCATCTACTTCATTTGCAACAACATATATTTTCCTCTGCTCTACCTGTCTATAGTAAGCAGTGGGGGAAAATAATATGTTTATCATTGAGCCAGCTGAATTTCCTGTTCTTGGCCAAAACCAACTCCCTAACCACTCTGGGCTGAGATGGAACCTCCAAAGGTGCGCTAAAGTAACAGGCGCTACCAAATACCTCGTGCGGAGGGCTCGCCTCATAGTCATGAAGCGGCTCATCATCATCTCGCTGAACTGGGGAACCGGGAGTGTCCGTCAAGGGGACGGGATTAACACGCTGACCGCCTGTACGAGGAACAAGTTATACCAGGTCACCCTCGGGAACCATGAAAGCGACGTGGTCGGCCGACTTACTCAGGTACGTGAGTCGGGGTTCGAAGCGGGGTGAATCTCTCAATTATATTGTTGTCTAGAAACTGATACAGTGATCTACCCATGAAGAGAACATCGTCCAGATAACGGCATTGGTGGAGGTGAGAGAAACCCAAGAACCGCGGATCGACACTCTCAACATCCAAGGCCGCTCCCACATGCTTGAGGATGAGAGTGACCCAACCCCCAATAGAAAGCTGAGGATCCTTGTCCTTGCTGTAGAAAAGACGGTCCTGAGACTCCAACAACTCGAGGCAAAAGATGACACCCATGCTCGGACGCAACTCAACCAGCCTCGAGAACAAAGAGTAGTCCTCGTGCTCGGCTCAGATAAGAGGTCCGAGACCCAACCTCAGAAGGCTCATCTCGGTGTTGTAGATCTCCCATGTCTCCCTTCTGGCCACTATAGTGTTGGCCAAGATCTTCTGCACATATCTCATCGCAGGGTGTCTAATGGTACCGACTTTAGTCTTCCCCGCCTTGAACTCCCTGTTTATTGAGCAGATTCTGTTGCAGATCAGCACATTATCGCGATGCGAATCCTCGAAATCCTCAGCACCATCCAGACGGAACCCGTAAATCCTAGAGATCTCGGCAAAACTGACAACGTGGACCCTCTTGTCCATACTCACAAACCTTAGGAAACCACCTCCATAATCGCTTGAGTACTCAAGGCCGGTGGTGTAAACCTCAATGCTAGCAAGGAACCAACATGTCGCCTCTCTGTAAGACTCATGCTGCATACTCATGACGCTCCTGAGGCCCATATGTCCCATAATCATGGCCACGTCTTCCAAGATCCCTAGAGCGCCCAATGTTGGAGGATCCGGGAAGTACGTGCCAAGAAACTTGTACTCCATGAACTTCTTAAAAAGCTGAGAGGTGGTACGCTTCTTGAGCCTGAGCTTGGCCTTCTTCACTTTCTCTAGGCGCAAAGCTTTGATCAGGGCATTTGTAGATTGCTCGGAGTTCTCAGCAATAATCCGTCTTTGAGCGGCATCTTTCCGGGACGTAACGCGGGTAGCCCCTTGCAAAATGGGATCCACATTGTGTTGGTCTTCAATGTTTCCTTTCTTCTTCCTCGGGGGAGAAGAGGAAGACGTTATCCCCTTCTCTCTGTCACCTCGTGATGATCCTTTCTCGCGCCCCATAGCAATCCTACAAGAGAAATTGGGCGTTTGTCAAAAGTTTCAAAACATGAGGAAAAATTTACAAAGCATGATCATCAAAAGATATGAATTCCATGAATTAATGATCGAAATCATGCTAAGTAATCAACGAATCATCTCAAGAGACACCGAAAACCCCTAAACTTCGAATAAAGAATCTAAATTTAGCAATTAACGAGTGAATGGGAAACCGATAAATCCAATTTCAACAAAGAAGCTATATGCATTTGGTTCTCAACCAATTCGTGTGCAATATGATATACTCGGTTTTTATCGTTATTTTAGTCCCGTCTTTCCCTCGGTTTTGTATATTTTCGGTCGTTTTAGAGTCTTTTAGGATTGCATTCGTGTACATATTGCATTTCCAGGTGTTTAGAAGGACCGTGCAATGTCTGAGTACGAAAAGGACGGAAACGAGTCAACTCCGAGAGTCAACCATGTGCAATATCAGCCAGAGACCAAGCAGTATCGGCCAGGTGCTGGCCGATATCCCAGTATCTGCCAAGGAGGATCCAATATCGGCCACGTGCTGGCCGATATCCCAGTATCGGCCATGAAGAACCCAGTATCGGCCACCCTGTGCCCGATATCAGCCAGACATTTTTGCCCATGATTGCTCATCTACAAATACTCACCTCTTATCTCCATTTGCAAATGGAATAGGATAGAGAGAGGTGACGGTTTAGGTGGTTAGAAAACATTTTAGTCTAGTTTCTTTGTAGTTTTAGATCTGGTTATTTTGCTGTAAGGAACCTTGCCTTAAGTTTTAATGTATCAGATCTTTGCTTGTTATCTGCTTTGTTCAGTTATGATTTGTGAGTAGCTACCCTTAGGTGATTGGTTAGGCTAGATCAGGGCATTGGATCTATGGATCTAGTGTTCCGGGGTTTAGAACTACAAGTATATTATGTGATAAGGTGCTCTTAAGGTTTGATTCTAGTCCGGCCGGCTCAATCATGATCTAAAGAAAGCTTCTAAACTCTAAATGGAATTGTTAGCTTTTAGTTTCCGCTTTATTCAGTTCTAAATGATGTTCTTGATTGCCTAGATATGCAGACGCGAGAGCGCGGTATTGAAGCATGTTAGGATAACATTTAGGATGGGTTATGGGAAGGTCACTGCTTCGGGTTCTCAAAATATGCAGACACGAGAGTGCGGTGTTAGAGTTACCCCGAGAGAGGCTCTTCATGCGAGAGTGGCTGAGTCCAATTTCAAATCCTTAACCCTAAGATAAGATTAAAATCGGAGCACCTAGATCTAGGATCCTTGCCTGAAATCTGTTTGCCTGATCAATTGCATGATTTCTCTTTATTTAATCTCTGTTATTCTCTGCTTAGTTTGCTTGTTGAATGGTCACCTTCTTTACCTGCTTAGACCTAAGAATTTCCTTATAAGTCTGTTGTCTATAGCAAAACCTCCCCATTTGGTTCGATATATACCCAATCTATTCATTTGACCGTGCTTTTAGCTTGTCTCTGCTCTACTAACCCATAGTAGAAGTAGCGACTTGCCGAAAAACCCATATACCACAATACCTAGCTTCAATCTAATCAATTCAAACTCAAAACTCAAAATTTTGCAAAATTTCCCCAAAACCATGAAAGCTCAAGAACAAAAGTTCTCCAAAATTTTAAATTTCATAGAAATCGATAATGAGGGAAAATCTAAGCAACCAAACAATTAAGAATCATTCAATCAACAACCAAACATGCATTTGCATCATCTAACCACCTAATTTCGAGTTTCAAATAGCAAATTTCTCTAAAGAGATGGAAACTCAAAAGTTGGTTGATTTAGGGGTTTACCTCGGTTGGAATTGAGATTTGAGAGAAGGAATGAGTAAAGAACGAAGTTCTTTTGAGTTTAGAAGTTGAAAACGTTGAAATCGGTGAAAAATCAAAAATTCCCTTTCAAAATTTAGGTTTTTCGGCGAGGAAGATGAAGAAAAGAGAGGAAGTGGGAGAAAAAATTCAAAAATTCTCATTTAAACCCGTGTTTCTCACTTCGTCCCGGTCTGGGTAAAGCCTCCAGACCGGACTGTTTTGCCCGTGATCCTTAATGAAGTTGAGTCCCAGTCTGGGTAAAGCCTCCAGATCGGAACGGGTTAGACCGGGACATGCCGAGACAAGCAAGCAGAATAGATAGTCCCGGGTTAGATACCCGGGACATTCACCGGGACTCGCCCCAAGAATTTTAGAATTCCTGGGCATCGTTCCGGGGTGCTAGACCGGGATTGTCTCCATTCCAGACCGGGACTAGCATCTGTCTGATTGCTCTTGCCTCTTTTTCTTGCAAATCCAACTCCTCCGGTTTGACACCATCTTTGGGATGGGGGATTCAGTCGCAAGCGGACTGGATTATCGAATACTTGCGAGAAAAAAGGATTGCAACCAAACAAACAAAGGAAAATAAATATACTTAGAAAAATAACAAATTAAAATTAGTTTTTGAAACAAGATCATAAGTATATACAAAAAGGAGATCTTGGGAATTCCCCTCAAGCGAGCTTGTTTTAAGTCCTTAGCTTGACTTGGCTTCCCGCTATTCACGGGTTCTCATCGACCTCAAGGTCGCGCACGCGCGCGCGTAATTCCGCCATCTCTCTTCTAGCATTACGGTTTTCTCTTCTCGTTTGCTCCCTAAGAAGGGTGATATTGTTGACAAGGTCGACATGATTTCTACTTTATTGGGCTCTATGAGCGTCCAATACTCTCCGGTTCTCTTGGACTTCGCCTAAGATTTCCCCCAATTAACCTTGGAAGGCATCTTGCAACGGGGCTCCTTGATTAGGTGGTATCGGTTGCTCGTCATTGGGAGCGCGTATCGGTGAGTAGTAAACCTCTCGATCAACCCGAGTGAGGATCATTTGTCCGGATTGGAAGTCGATACTCGGGCTAGCATCGCCCAAGAAAGGTCTCTCGAGAACGATATGATTCAAGTCACGCAAGGGTGCCTCGAATACGTATAAGTTGGTAGACACCACTTCTTCAAATATTTCCAAGCCGACATTAAATATCATTCCCGTAGGTTGTAATCTTGGTCCTTCAAAGGTCCGAAGATCTCATAAGGGTGGGTCTCAGATTTCTAGACCCAACGTTCCGCACATCTCTCTTGTGATCGCATTCACAACCAACCGCTAATCACACATCACTTCGGGGATCCAATGCCCTTCAATTCTCATGTCCACACGATACAACCCAAGATCCAAGTTTCTCTCTTGGATTGGTATTCCTTCCGGGATCTCTTCGGGCGGGTTATCAATTTCTCCGAACCTTCCGTGGCCGCCAAGAAAAGTCTTCCCAACACTAGTTTCTCGTTGCTTTCCTTGTCCATTTTAAGTACCACGAAGTCCGTGGATACAACAATATTTTCAAGCACGAGGGGCACGTCTTCTATCATTCCTTCGGGTTTCCTTGATGAAGTGTCCCCGAGAATGATATTTTGCCTACAAGAGACAAAAGAAGAATAGCCAAGTTGGTTAGCAACCGTTAATGGCATCACGTTCACGCTTGCACCTAAGTCACATAAGCAATTATCAATTTTAATTGAGTTAATGGAGCAAGGGATGACGAAACTCCCCGGATCGTTTTGCTTATGAGGACCGTAAGGTGGTATTGTGATCAACGCATAGACGTCGGGCAAGAATTCTTGCACGAGAGCGTTTAGGTCTTTGATCTTTTTGATGGATAGGTCCTTCTTTGCTTGCGGGACCTTCGGACTTGCTATATGGGCAATAAGCTGCAGCATTTTGATTTCGATTTCTTTCATCTTTTCATGGAGTATTTCTTTTGCAAATCGTCCCGGATAAGGGAGCTTAGGGACATACGCCTCGAATTTTTCCGGTTTAGTGGCATTTTCTTCTCGAATGATTTCGTCTTTGGAAAGAGACACCCCCAAACTTGTATTTTCATCGTCCTCGATGATAAGAGCGGACGAGATGGCGTTGACAAAGCCATTGGATGGTGAGATTCCTTTTCCGGGAAGAGTCCCCGGTTGTCGTTGAGAAGAAGAGACTACTTGAGCCATTTGATTGTCAAGGGTTTTGACATGAGAGTTGAGCGTCTCAATCTTTGAGTTTAGGCCGGTGTAGACGTTGTCGATCTTTAGATGCATTTCTATTTAAAAATTTCCGAGGCTAGCGGACTCCCGGGCTTGCCCCTCAAGGAGTTGCTTTAAATTGAATCGGTTGATGATGACGGTTGATGTTGAGAACTTGACGATGGACCTTGTTGTTGTGAGTTGAAACCCGGTGGGTTGTTGTTGTAGGCTTGCTTGTTGTATCCTTGATTGGGGAAAGGACCCCTTTGGTTATTGTTGAGGTTGTTGTTGTTGAAGTTGTTCTTTGGTTGATGTTGTGGGTAGACTTGATCACCCGGATTGGCAACATTCGTGTTACGATATGAGAGGAGTGGGTTCGGGTTGAAGTTCCCATAATTGTTTCCTTGATATCCTTGATTACCCACGTAGTTAACCTCTTCCGGTTGGTGATCATAGGTGACCTCCTCTTCAACCGAATTCATAACATGCACGGGGGCGCGTTGAGAAGTGAACATCTTTTCAATCTTCTCATTTAAGGCTTTTAACTCCGCTTTATAGGAGGAGTCGCGGGAATCTTCTGGATGTGAATATGAGCGGTCATAGTCACCGCCATAGGAGGAATCACTTTGGGCAAGGCGCTCAATGAGAGCCGAGCCATTTTCCGGAGTTATAAATAAAAAGCCACCGCCGCTTGCCGTGGTAAGCATAGTTTGGTAGTCCTTTGAGAGCCCGTTGTAGAACATGGCTAGGAGAGAGGAATTTTCGTACCCATGGTGGGGGCAATCCAAAGTTAGCTTTTTGAATCGCTCCCACGCCTCCAAAAGTGTCTCCATGCCTTGTAATTTGAAAGTGGAGATGTCTCCTCTGAGTTTTATCGTTCGGGCTTGAGGAAAGAACGTGGCGAGGAAAGCTTTCCTGCACTCGGCCCATTTGGTAATAGAGTCGGGTGCTAAGCTTTACACCCAATCGTGTGCCTTTCCGCCAAGAGAGAAGGGGAAGAGACGCAATTTGTATGCGTCTTCCGTTACACCGTTAATGACAACCGTTCCAAAAATCCGATCGAAACACTTCAAATGTTGAATCGGGTTCTTCGTGGGGCGACCCTCAAATTGATCACGCTCAACGAGATTGAGCATAGACGTTTTAATCTCAAAGTTGTTATTTTGGATTGGTGGTGGTCGGATGTCGGATAGTGCGGCATGGACACCGGGGTCGTTGATTGCCCCAATAGAACGAGGAGGAGCAGGAGGATTTGCCATGTGTAGCGCGGGAGGTCGAGGACGCGCGGAGCGTTTACGAGCTATCGTTGGACGTGGAGTAGGAGCGGTTGGACTTGTAGAGTTCGAAGCTTGATTGTGTTTTGAGCGGGTGATTATGAACCTACAAACACAAAGTAGAGAAATAAGAGAGATTAGTAATGATTATAAAGGACCTAGTCTCTAGCAATATCGAAGAAGAGATGTTAAACAAATTAATCCCGAAAAGGGCAACGACGCCAATTTGATAGTAGAATATTTGCCCACTCCCTATTGAGTTAAGGAGGAGACCTATACAACTACTATGATCAAATGTAGAATAGTGGTGGATACAAGTATCCGGGAAATATCAAACCACTTTCGGGAAATTGTTTAAGCATGACTTCTATTGATAGATATGCTAAGTCTAGGTTAATATAGATTGTTTTGTCACTAAACGAACCTATTGGAAATAAGAGTATAACAATTGCGTAAGAAAAGTAACTTGAAATTAAGATGATTATAAAAGGAACTAAGAGGATGAACTTCGGTTATTGACTCAGGCGGTTTAATCCTTTGGTTTGCTACTCATTAACAACATTTAAGTGCTTATTTTTGATCTAGGAGCTATCCGATATAGATAAGTCAAATACTTTGGTAAATACCATTTACCAAAACATACAAGTATCAATCCCTTGACTAAATGCATGAATTAGCAAGCATTAAACCTTACTCCATACAATCACTATATGATCCTAGCACAATCCCTTGGTTGGCTTCAAATAGAACAAGATTGATTCATTCGGGCATTTCTTTGAACACCTTCCGGGCGAGAAATGCCTAAGTTCTAGAATTGATTAGCTACTTCCATTCTAGCATTAAACTCATCAATCTAGTGAAGATATGTTGATTACAAGTCCTAAATAGCAAATCCAAATCTTAAACCACCATAATCTACCTAATCCATCCAATTAGAAAGTACTCACTAAGCATGAGATTAACAATAAACAAAGGCAATGAAGACATGATTAAGAGTAATAAGATAGATTAAAATGATAAACAACAAGAATCTTCCAAGAGAATACAAACAAAAACAAGAAAGAAAGATAAAATCTAAAAATAGGAAGTTGGTGGCTTAAGTTTAGGGTTCCTTCTATTTATAGAAAGACCCTCTCGAGCAATAGTCCCGGGCTGGCAAACCGGGACACATTGGTTTCCTTAACCGGGACGCATTGGATATTGACTTCGGGGAGAGATGATCCCGGACTAGGTAGAGCCTCCAGACCGGGATTGGGTACTTCGGGACTTCGAAACAGGGAGCCGTCCCGGGCTGCGCTAGACCGGGACCTTAGCCGGGACTTGGCCCTGTGCTTATGGAGAAGGTGTCCTGAGCTACGCTGGGCCGGGACTGGTGGATTCTTTGACCGGGACTCTTCGTTGGAATTGACGTGGTTTGTCTCGTTTTGCAAGCGATTCTCCATTTTATTCACGTTTCGTCCTATTGTTGTTTCACACCTGATTCATGCAAATGCAATGCAATATGATCTAGAAAGACTCTAAATGCAAGTTAAAACCGAACAAAAGCGAATGAAAATTAATCCTAAAAACGATCAAAACGCAACATATCAGTAAATTAAACCTCCCCAAAAAGAGATGTAATGTTCTGAAAGAAATAAGATAGATCTCAACATTGAGATTAAAATTTTAAATAATAAAATTACTAGACTAACCTATTATATCCCATTGAACCGCTAACAACTAGTTTGGAATAAAACTATGGGACGAGTAATTAAAAGAATAAACATTAACTAAATAACTAAACTAGCCGATAGAATTATCTCTATAGTATTATTTCAGAATAACTTTTAAAAATATAACCTTTGAATCATTAAAATATTACATGATATGCCATTGGAAAAAAATCAATTTAAAGAACAAAATAAAAATCTTTAGTAAGGATAAAATCGGAAATATATGTAATTTTCATTAAGGGTAAAACTGAAAATATATCTAATCAAACAATTACGTTAAAATAATTTAAATATTTAGATTTAATAGAAAAAGAAAATATTTAAAATTTTAGTTTCGTTTTTAAAAATATATTATGCTTAGAATAATTTAAAATTATTATTTAAATATATTTTCGTGGATTAAATAGATTTTCTTAAACAAATATAACATATTTTGTTAAAAATATCTTTAAAAGTCTCAAATCGCTTAAAAAGTAAAAGAAAAATGTGAATCAATCCTACAAATAACCAAATATGTTTTGATATTAAATTGCAAGTCGAAGGCTTGATCCATTCAGTATTCAAATTGTACAATGCTTTTTTATATATTTTTTTTCTTGGACCAAACAATTAGGTTAAAATAATATATATATATATATATTTAAAAGAAAAATAAAATATTTCTTCGAAAAATATTATGTTTAGAATAATTTAAACTTAATTTATAATAGATTTTATTGGATAAAAATAGATTTTTGAAAATAATATAAAATATTCTGTTAAATATCTTTAAAAGTCCCACATCGCTTAAAAATTAAAAGACAAAGATAAATCTGTCCTATAAATAAGCAAATCTGTTTTGAATAATTTTGAATTGCAAGTCTAATGTTTGATTCATTCAATATCCAAATTATTGATAATAGGTTTTTAGCCCACTCCCTGTTGTTCTAAGGAGGAAACTAATAATACTATTATGATCAAATGTAGAATAGTGGAGAATACAAGTATCCGGGGAATATCGAACCACTTTCGGGATATTGTTTAAACACAACTTCTATGGAGAGACATGCTAAGTCTAGGTTAATAAGATAGATTGTTTTGTCACTAAACGAACATATTCTAACAAGAAGATAAGCAATTGAACAAGTTAAAGTAATTCGGAATTAGACGATTGAAAGACGATTATAAAAAGGACTAATCGGATGGATTTTGGTTATCGACTCGGGCGGTTTAATCCTTTGGTTTGCTACTCATTAACAATATTCTAAAATAGTTATCTTTGGTCTAGGAACTATCCGATATAGATAAGTCCAATCCCATGGTAAATACCCTTTACCAAAACATACATGTATCAATCCCTTGACTAAATACATGAATTGGCAAGCATTAAACCCTAGTCCATACAACCATTATATGATCCTAACACAATCCATTGGTTAGGCTTCAAATAGCACAAGATTAACTCATTCGGGCATTTCATCGAACACCTTCCGGGCGAGAAATGCCTAAGTTCTAGAATTGATTAGCTACTTCCATTCTAGCATTAAACACATCAATCTAGTGAGGATAAGTTAATTACAAGCCTTAAATAGCAAACCCAAGTCTTAAACTACCATAATCTACCAAATTCATCCACTTAGAAAGGGAACTACTTACTAATCATGAGATTAACACAAAGCAAAGATGAAGAAGACATGATTAAGTGTAATAAGATAGACTAGATTAGTAAACAACAAGTATCTTCCAAGAAACTACAAACAAAAACAAGAAAAAGTCAAAAAGATAAGAATAGAAAGTTTTTTTCTAAGTTTTAGGGTTCCTTCTATTTATAGAAGGACCCTTCTCGAGCATCAGTCCCGGGCTGGTAAACCGGGACACATTGGTTTCCAGGCCTGGACTCTTTGGATATTGGCTTCGGGGAGCGATGGTCCCGGACTGGGTAGAGCCTCCAGACCGGACTGTGTACTCCAGGACGATGCTGGAACGTCTTCCAGTTCGATATGTCCCGGGTTGGATTGGCCGGGATGCATCCCGAGACTTGTTGTTCTGAGCCGCTTTTTAGGGACCGTCCCGGACTAGGTGGAGCCTCCAGGCCGGGACGGTACTCCGGGACGCCTTCGAAGAGAGTCGTCCCGGGTTAAACTACCTTGGGACCTTGGCCGGGGGATACATTGCTCTGAAATTGTTGGAGAAGGTGTCCCGGGATAGATGGTCCGGGACTTGCTGGTACATGGGCCGGGACTCTTCACAGGAATTGATGCAGTTTGGCTCGGCTTTGCAAGTGAATTTCCGATTGATCCGCGTTTCGTCCTTCGGTTGTTTCACACCTGATAAATGCGAATGCAATGCAATATGACCTAAAAAGAATTCAAATGCAAGCCAAAACCGAATGAAAACGAATGAAAACTAGACCTAAAAGCGATCAAAAACACAACATATCAATTATGCAATTTCTTTTTTTATCTAATTTGTTTGTTAGACAAAACAATTAGGTTATGATAATTTAAATATTTAGATTCAAAAGAAAAATAAAAAATTAATATTATTTTCGTTTTAAAAAAAAATATTATGCTTATAATAATTTAAACTTAATTTTTAATAGATTTTATTGAATTAAAATAGATTTTTTTAAACGAATAAAAAGTATCCAGTTACAAATATCTTTAAAAGTATCAATATGATTCAATTCTAAAATTAAGCAAATATGTTTTGAATGTTTAATTGCAAGTCGGAATCTTGATTAATTTAGTATCTAACCTATACAATTCTTTTTTTTTAATCTATTTTTTGTTGGACCAAACAATTAGATTATAATAATTTAAATATTTAAAAGAAACTAAAACATTGAAATACTTATTTTCATTTAAACAAATATTTTGCTTCGAATAATTCAAACTTAATACGAATATAATATATTTAGTTAAAGGTATCTTTAAAAGTCTCACATCGCTTAAAACTAAAAGTTAAATATGAATCAATCATATAAATAAGAAATATGTTTTGAATGTTAAATTTCAAGTCTGAAGCTTGATTTATTCAACTTACAAATTATACAATTTATTTTATTATCTAATTTATTTGTTAGACCAAACAATTATGATATTATAATTTTAATATTTCTATTTAAAAGAAAAAGAATTTTTTAAAAAATTTGTTTAAGAAATATTATGGTTAGAATAATCTAAACTTATTATTTACTATATTTATTGAAACTCGTTATATTTCTGTGTCTCGAGATGTGATCTTCAATGAACTCGAGTTTTCGTTTGCTGTTGAACCGACCACCTTCGTCTCTCAAACTGATTTATCACCACTGATGCATTATCCTGATTTCTTTGATGATGATTTCAGTATACCTCCTACAGATTGTGTATCTACTGTGCCAGACCCGATAATTCAACCGGTTGCTCCGGCTCTTGACCCCGATCCTCCGGTTATTGATGTTGCTGCCCCAATTACTGACACTGCAAAACCAGTCGTTGACCTTGCTGAATTGGTCATCGACTCTATTGAACTTGTCGTTGCAACGGTTTTGCTGCAGACCTATGTTTCTCCCGCTATAAGAGAGGCTACTTCTCTGCTGCCTCCGACCGACACAACTTTACCAACGATCGACATCAAGCCTCTCGGTCGAGGTCATCACCAACGCAAGGCACCTACGAAATTGGCTGATTACGTTTCCAACTTGCTACATCATCCAACCTCATCACAAACGGCATATCCTCTCTCTGATTATCTCTCTAGTGATCAATTTTCAAAGACTTATCAGGCTTACATCATGGCTATAACATCTGGTGATGAACCAGTTTTTTTATTATGATGCGGTCGATGATGAATACTGGAGATTGGCTGTGAAAGAGAAATTATTGTTCTCGAAAACAATGGTAAACGGACTGTGGAAGATCTACCTCCTGGCAAGAAAGCCATTGGTTGCAAATTGGTGTACAAACTCAAATTCAATGTCGATGGCCCACTTGAACGTCACAAGGCTCGTTTGGTTGTCTTGGGAAATAACCAAACCGAAGGTATTGACTACACTAAAACCTTCGCTTTTGTTGCTAAGATAGTCACATGTGCTTTTCTTCAAACAACTGTTTCTCATGATTGTGAAGTCCATCAAATGGACGTTCACAATGCTTTCCTCCATGGTGATCTTGATGAAGAGGTTTTCATGCAACTTCCACCTGGGTTTCGAACTGACAATAAATCCAAGGTCTGTCGTTTGCACAAGTCTCTTTATGGGTTGAAACAGACCCCTCGTTGCTGGTTCGAGAAATTACGTTTGGCTTTGATCGATTATGGTTTTGCACAAAACGAGTTTGATCACTCCTTGTTCACGTATGACAGCGCATGCACTAATCTTCAGGTTCTTGTATTTGTCGACAATCTGATTATCTCGGGTAACAATGTTCACTCTATCAACAAATTCAAATCATATTTTAGTGAATCCTTTCATATGAAGGATCTCGGCATTCTTCGTTACTTCTTGGGTATCTAGGTAGCTCGCAGTCCGAAAGGGATTTATTTATGTCAATGCATGTATGCTCTCGACATCATCAACGAAACTAGTCTCCTCGGCGCAAAACCAGTCTCCTTTCCTTTAGAATAAAATCACAAACTTGCTTTAACCGATAATGACCCACTTGAAGATCCCCAACGATATCGATGATTGCTTTAACTGTCTTATGTCATTCATCTCCTCTCGCAGTTCATGAGCTCTCCACAAAAATCCCATTGGGAAGCTGCCTTACGGGTCGTCCGGTTCCTTAAACACTCTCTTGGTCAAGGTATTCTCTTACGATCGGATACTCCTTTGGTTTTAACTGCTTGGTGTGACTTGGACTGGGTTGTATGTCCTATCACTAGACGTTCTGTTACAGGTTGATTCATTCAACTTGTTCGTTCTCCTCTCTCTTGGAAAACAAAGAAACACGATGTGGTTTCTCGATCCTTCGATGAAGCCGAGTATAGAGTGATGACTGATACAATGTAATTAGGTTTACTTATACTCTCCTATACGTACTTAAGCATGACTGCTTCTTCATGCAATAATAAGAAGAACCATTTACAACCTTCTTCACAAAATAGACTATAATTAATAAAAAAAGAATATATCAACAAATAAAAAAGAAGAAAAAAATTTGAATTGTAAGAAAAAAATATCCTAGACACAAGAGAGCGAAATAAGAAAGCGAGAGAGTGAAAATTAAGCCTCCCACTTGTTTCCTCTACGGTGTGGTGAGAGGACTATTGTTTTATAATTTGTTTCTAATTGATATTTCTCTTTTTTGAAGGATAGAATATGAGGAATAAAATATTGGAATATTATCGGTTACATTTCAACAGTGTTTGATGAAGATGCAAGAACATATAGCTGATTGAGGAGAACAGATGGTTGATCCAGAACGTATGGGTGATCGAAGAACACACGATTGATCGAAGAACAGACAGAGAATATTCAGTTGAAGACAGAATATTCTCCTCAGAGATTTTCTCCTCCGAGAGTTTCTCTTCCTAGATTTTCTCCAACAACAAAGCTAGAAGAGTTTTAGGGTTTTGGGGATTTTCGTAGGCCTATATAAGCTTTGAAGTGGATGATGTGTCGATCATCACTTAGAGCTTATTTGAGAGATTTCAGATTTAGGAGCTTTGTATTCAGGCTGCTAAGGTGAGTGTTGATCCTTCTTATTCAAAATAACAGGATGTGTTTTTAGGATAGAGAAGGATTTGGACGTAGGTTAGATTATTAGGGGTTCAAACTAAGGGTATGCTTAGGATTGAGAAACACCAAGTTCGAGTGTAATCCATTGTGAAAGATAACTTGAATAAAATCTAACAAAGCGTTGAACTTGGCGTGTCCCAAGTTGATTCGGTTGTGTCTTGAGGTTATCTACACTTACAATTGGTATCAGAGCAGTTCACCGACTGAGGAATTTGTATATTCTATTCCATGTGTGATCTTGAGATGAGTATGGATAACCCACAAAGAATTGTTACGGTCAACAGACAGTTGATGCTAGATGTGAAGAATTATGGGCACTGGAAAGCACAGATGACTCAAGCCATCACAAGCATTGATATAGATGTATGGGCAGCGGTTGAGAATGGATGGAGTCCCCCGACCATGTTGGATGGCAAGGGAGAGAAAGTGCCCAAACCAAAGAACCGATGGACTGCTGAAGAAAAAACAGAGGCTAGTTTCAACTCCAAAGCTTTGTCTACTATCTTCGCTTATGTGCCACGTGAGGAATTCTCACGGATCCATGGCTGCACAAGTGTTAAGGATGCGTGGGATATACTACGTGTGTCGTTTGAAGGTACTGCAAACGTAAGACGGACCAAAATTAATCTTCTGGCATCTGAGTTTGAGAATCTCTTCATGGAAGAACAGGAGACTGTCACCCAGTTCTTCGGAAGTTGAGTTCAATCAAGCATGAGGCCTTGGTGTTAGGGAAAACCTATAAGGACAAGAAGCTGGTGAGGAAATTTCTCAGAAGTCTGCCTGATAAGTTTCAACCTCATGTATCAGCTATTGATGT
>OVAO01001274.1:0-12027 GCA_900406285.1 Biscutella auriculata
TTTTTTGAATAATATTTTATGAGAAAGTATTTAATTTTTAATTAAGATTATATATAAATATATATATATATATATATCCAGTTTTATCCTTAATGAAAATTACATAGATTTTTAATATTATCCTTAATGAATATTTTTATTTTGTTATTTAAATTATTTTACAATGACATGTCATATAATATTTTTATGATTTTAAAGTTATATTCTTTAAAGTAATTATGAANGAGTTGTGAGCGTAAGAAAAATTTGATAAAGAAAACAGAATTGATTATATGATTATATTCGTTGAATTAATAAGAAAGAAATTAATTAAGATGTAATGATTATGGAGTCTTACCTAAATGAAGGTCTTCGAATGGGACCCACCTCTGACATCTGTGACAGACGCCGGTTTCGTTCCAAAATAAAGTTTTTTTGCTTTTTGCTTTTCCTTTTTCACTTTCTTTCCTTTTAGAAAATGATTTGTTCACTGTTTTCGGGTAAAATCATTAGCAAAGAAAAACCGGAGGGATGTTTTTGGTTGAGTGATTGCTGAAGCCACAACTACAGAGAGAGAAGAGAGAAGAGAGAATGCGTCAAGAAGAAAGTCTTCTCTTTCACACCTTTCTTTTTCTCGAACCCCTTTAAAACATGGTGGACGAATCTTTGGTTTGACAACTCTTTTAAGCTCGCAGCATCCACGGAACCTCCTCTCTTTCCTTTTTGCTTCCTCTTCATTCTCTCTCTCTCTCTCTCTCTCTCTCTCTAAATTCCTCGTTCTTTCTCCTTTTGCTCTCCCAAGTTTGATTTCCCTTTGCTGTGCGTCTTCTACCTTCTTTTAACCCTCTTCTTCTTATGACAAATTAAGAGTTATCTTTTGTTTTAAAGCTAGATAAAAGAATTTTGTTTCTGTTTTGGGGTCTCTGGGAGTTTGGGGTTGTGTAAAAAATGGAATTTTGACCTTCTGGATCTTTCCCATATTTGCTTCGAGGATAGATTGGTTGTTTATTCTAGTGTGTTAGGAGTGATATTTTTGTTTTTGTTTTTTGTTTTTTGGGGGAAAGAAAATTAGGGTTCTTATTTAGTTATTCAGGGTTGCTTAAGACATGGAAGAGATAGAAGCAACCAGCAGAGCAGCTGTAGAGACTTGTCATAGAGTTCTTGATCTCTTATGTAGACCACAACAACAAGATCATTGTCACGACAGAATTTTGGTGTCTGAAACTAGAGAAGCTGTGTTTAGGTTCAAGAGAGTGGGGAGTCTGCTAAGCAGCAGTGTAGGTCATGCAAGGTTTAGAAGACCCAAAAAACTTCACACCCATTTTTCTCAAACCATCTCCCTTGATCCTTGTCACCAAAGAACAGAACCTCCATTTTCTCATAAAGCACCTGTGCCTCGGTCTAGTTTCCATGAATTGAGCTTGAGACCCGCAGATTCCCTCACTCTAGGGACCCGCTCTTACAGTTTAAACTCAAATGCAAAGCCTCCTCTCCTTCAGCCTAACCAGCAAGCTATACCCTTTTCGAACTATCCCAATTTGTTTCCAGAACGACACCAGCAGCAACATCAGTTACATGAACGCTTGCAGGCTCACCATCATCTTCAGCAGCTGCAGCAACAGAAACATCAAGCTGAGATTATGCTTAGGAAATGCAATGGCGGGATAAGTTTGAGTTTTGATAACTCCAGTTGTACCCCAACCATGTCATCCACTAGGTCCTTTATTTCTTCACTTAGCATGGATGGTAGTGTCGCTAATATAGGACACAACTCCTTCCAGTTAGGGGTTCCGAGTTCAACGAATCAGAATTCACAACACTGTAAGAGAAAATGCCCCACGAAGGGAGGAGAACATGGAAGCTTGAAATGCGGGAACTCTAGCCGATGCCACTGCTCTAAGAAGAGGTCAGTTGCATAATTCTTTTTTTTCCCTTTTTGCAGAGTNTCCCTTTTTTGCAGAGTCTCTTAATGAAGATTGTGCATTAACAAGATCAGTTTGGGAAATGACNCCCTTTTTGCAGAGTCTCTTAATGAAGATTGTGCATTAACAAGATCAGTTTGGGAAATGACAGGAAACATCGGGTTAGGAGATCAATCAGAGTGCCTGCTATAAGTAACAAGGTTGCAGATATCCCTCCCGATGATTACTCATGGAGAAAATATGGTCAGAAACCCATAAAGGGCTCTCCTTATCCCAGGTATACTGTCTGTTGATTGATGAACTTATAGATAATGCAGCGGTAAAGATGATATCAAATGCAAAGACCATATTTGTATAGGTTTAAGGAATTAAATTCCTGATGAGTTGAGATTAATAGAGACAATGATGTAGAAAATATGGGTCTTTTAAGAATCGTTATGTTGAATGTTTCTGGTGTGCAGAGGATATTACAAATGCAGTAGCATGAGAGGCTGTCCAGCGAGGAAGCATGTGGAGAGATGTTTGGAAGATCCAGCAATGCTTATTGTAACATATGAAGCAGAGCATAACCACCCGAAAATGCCATCTCAAGCCGTAACAACTTAACTCTCATTTATCGGCTTTACTCCAAATGTTGTGATATATGATCGGGGAAGGTGCTTGTGTTGGTGAGAGTTTACTGCAATTGTTGGATTTAAGTTTAAGGGGTACATGTAGGCTTTGTCAAAACTCTTTTATCCTTCTCAAGTTTATTGCTCTCAAGTCTTAATGATTCAAAGTTTTTTTCTGGCTATATGTTGCAGAATGAATCAAACTCATTTCATGTTCCAACTTCCATTTTTGAGGAATAGATTACAAAGTAGACAAACATTAGACTGAATGATAGCAAAAAATAAAGAATTAATACTTTGGAATTTATTATAAAATATTTGTATTCAACATACAGATATTGTTGAAACTATTGTGAGCACAAGGATGAGTGTAAATTGGTTTTGTCCTAAAGAAAATTCGAGTTTTCAGTAGAAATTAAAAGATTTAATGGCAAAATTCGAATAAAATGGGGCCTTATTGTGGCCCATTTTGTAGACAAGTGACATAATTATACCAAATCTATTATCCTCTGACACCAAAATATCTCATCATTTTGATGTCTTGTTTTGACTCTTTCTTTCTATCTTTAAAGGATTAGATCTCTATCTCACAATCACAACTCACACGAGAGCTCATAAAGGTAATAGCTTTTTATCCAATGGATAATAATAGTCGATCTCTAAATATGTGATTTTTTTGATCGATTTGCCCATTTTTGTAGCTCTATTCAAATATCTTTGGTTCTATTCGATTTTCTCCTTTTTAATCATCATCAAATTGTGGCGGAGAATTGACGGCGGAAGTTCATGGTGGGGTATGGACAACCAGTTGTATGTTACAAATGGGTTCAGATATTTTCTGCCAAGTTGATGGTTTTCTAGCAGATTCTGGGCTTCTCTTTGAAAATGACCTTTCTTTTTTTAGGAAGAAAAACCATTTCCTCCTTTTGGTTTTATGATCTTCGCAAAACGTTAATCAGAGTGGTAATCTTTAAGTTTGTGATCTGGTTTTTTCACAAGTGAGTTTGGTTCATCTCTTTTTATCTATGTGTTTTGTGAAAATGTCTGAATGACTGGATTCTTTTTTTTTTTTCTCCTTGAGTGTTTTTTTTTGTTTCAGTTATATAGAGGTTGATGGCTTCTGGGTTTGGAAATATCATAGGTACACGCAGGAGATTTTATGAAGAAAGATGGTTGCGGCCAAAGAGAAAAACTTTCTGATTGTGGCACCTTTCGAGTGTGCTTGGAGTGATGAGCTCAAGTTTCGGGAAGCGGGAAGAGGTTGCGTTGCCTTTGATGCGTTTGCTCACAACGATGTTACTGTGGTGTTCAAAGAGAATGTGGGTAGTCAACATTACCACTATAAGAAAGACAATAGTCCTCATTACATTGTCATCATTGGAAGCAATAGAAACCGCAGGCTGAAGATTCAGGTAGATGGGAAATCTGTTGTCGATGAGGAAGCTTCTGATCTCTGTCGTTGTTCCTTGGAGTTCCAGAGTTACTGGATCAGTATCTATGATGGGTTGATCAGCATCGGGAAAGGTCGGTATCCATTTCAGAACCTGGTGTTTCAGTGGCAAGACTCCAAGCCCAATTTTAATGTCCAGTATGTTGGTCTGAGCAGCTGGGATAAACATGTTGGATATAGGAATGTGAGCGTGTTTCCCGTGACACACAATCATATCTTGCTTTGGAAGCAAGTGGATTGCCGTGAAGTTAAAGGGGATGAGCCTGGTGATGAGAAGTTGGTGGAAGAAGGGACGGGTTATAATTATGAACAATGGGGGCTTTGTAATTTTCTAGAGAGTTGGGAATTATCTGACACAATCTTTCTTGTTGGTGAAGAGGAAATGGATATACCTGCTCACAAGGTTATCTTACAAGCATCGGGTAGTTTTCCTTTGAGCTCATCAAATGGGGATGTCATTCACCTTCCTGGAGTATCGTATACGATTCTTCATTCACTTCTTCAGTATATCTATACGGGACAAACTCAGGTACTTATTTCTTATATCTTTTCATGTCTTTGTTTCAGTTGTGAGGTGTTCTTCTGCCAGTTGACCTTTTTTTGTTTATGAAACTTGGAGATTCCTTATCTTTCTCATGATTTCCTTGAACTTTTTGTTTTTGATGTAGATTTTGGAATCACAACTTGCTTCATTGCGGGATTTAAGTTCTAAGTTTGAAGTATTGCCGTTAGTGAGACAGTGTGAAGAAAATATCGATCGCTTAGAACTAAGCAACAAAGCATTTGACCCCTGCAAAAAAGTCAAACTTTCTTGTCCTATTTCTCACCCCCTATCTGGTTTTATGTTTCCAAATGCTTTCCCTGTTGAACTGGGTAAACTGAAAATGTTGTACTCAACCGGCAAGTATAGTGACTTAAAAATCTATCTCAGTGACCATGATCTCACTTTCCAATCTCACAAAGTCATTCTAAGTCTCTGGAGTGTCGCATTTGCAAAGGTGAGATATTCTCTTGTGGGGTTGCAGCTCTGATGTACATGGTAAATTTGATTCTTGATTTTCATTTTTTTTCTTTGATCATCCAGATGTTTACAAATGGGATGAGTGAAAGTCATTCGTCAACGATTTACTTATCTGATGTATCACCAGAAGCATTCAAGGCTATGATCAGTTTCATGTATAGCGGAGAGTTGAATATGGAAGACACGGTGAATTTTGGCACAGACTTGATCCATCTTCTCTTTCTAGCTGACCGGTTTGGAGTTGTTCCACTCCATCAGGAATGCTGCAAAATACTCTTGGAGTGCCTCTCAGAGGTAATTTTTTCCTCACGGTCCTCTTGAGCTTGTGATATTTTTCTCTGTCATTGTCATGCTTCTCCTCTTTTCCAGCGCATTGGTTACAATATGGTTTCTGTATGATAGAGATCTTAACGAGCTGTGAAGTGAGCTGCGGTTTCAGCCTTCTGAAAACTAAAAGAGAAAAAGAAACGAAGCGAATGCTTCTACCACATACTAAGTCAAGAAATATTAATTTCGTTCCATGTATATATTACATGCAGGGATGGAGTTCTGATTTTGGAAGGTCATACAACAAGAATAATTCTTTTTTGCGAGTTTATTGGGAGCGGAAAGCAGAGAAATTTGGAAAAATGATAGGGACTTTTCTCAACCTAATCTTTGAACTTTCCTGCAGGATTCGGTATGCTCAGTTCTTCAAGTGGTTTCGTCTATCTCATCATGTAAAGTCATCGAGGAGATGTGCAAGAGGAAGTTCTCCATGCACTTTGACTATTGTACCACCGCTAGTTTGGACTTCGTCTTGTTAGATCAGACCACTTTCAGTGATATTCTCGAGGTTTGTTTTCTCTTGCATCTGCCTTACTTTCTTAGAAGAACCCCTCAAACTGCTTGGGAACCTGACAAAAAAACTGATACCTTAATCTTTTGAGGAAACAATTTGTTGCTTATGCACTGTTCAGTGCTAAATACCATGGGCTTTACCATTTACACTATAGATGAAAACGAGAAGATTTGAATAATTGTAAGTGTAATCGATCCCAAAGATTGATGAATGAAAGTATGAAACGGTTCCTTCCTTTATGGCATGTAAAAACATTATAGCCAGTATTAAATCCTGGATTTGCAGTCTGCAGATCTGACAGTGACATATGAGGAAAAGGTTCTTGATGCTGTTCTCATGTGGTGCATGAAAGCTGAGGAATCACACGGTTGGGAAATAGTAAATGAGCTACTGAACTATTCTAGCCCCGAAATTTTGTTCAAAGAAAGGCTCCAGTCACTTGATGACTTGTTGCCTCATGTACGCTTCTCTTTGTTGCCATACGAGTTGCTTGAGAGGGTAAAAGCAGATCCTGACCTTACGTATGCTGGATAAACTTTATCATTTTCTTCTTCTTTTTCAAATTGATGTGCTGATGCCATATATGCTTAATGATATCGCAGTTAAAAAGCAGCAAGCTAAGCAGGCAAATCCCAGTGTTCAATCGTCTTGTAAGTTTTCAACATTGTACAACCATCTTATTTCACAGAATATTTGTTTGTCATTTCGGGACTTTTCTTCTCCTCAAGTCCTAATATCTTATTTTGCATTTTGCGTACAGGTGGAGGAGGCAGTTAGTTTCCTGGCTTCCAGATTGGCATGCCCTGGAAATGAACCGATGTAAGAACTACAAAGTCATTTGTCTTATTAATCTCTGGGTTTATATTTCTAGATTGGTTTAATTATTAAGTATTTTTTCACCTTTAGTTCAAGGTTCCAACACCGGAGATCAAGTTTCAAGGAGCTTCAGTACATTCGTGATGGGGATAGCAATGGGGTTCTGCACTTTGTGGGTACATCTTATGGGAGTCATCAATGGGTTAACCCCGTTCTCGCAAAGGTTAGGCTCGTTTTTATCTTTGTTTCTTCATATTTGCTGAAGTGTCTTGTGAGAACAGTGGCAAGGAATTCTGCTGTAATCTTTTAATTCTCTTTTGTTTTCAGAAAATTAGCATCACATCCAGCAGCCCCACTTCCAGATTCACTGATCCAAAGGCTTTAGCTTCAAAAACGTACGCGGTATGGTCCACTACGAAATTAAATTCATTTTCTTTCTAAACTCTCTATGGTTTCAGCTGGAATTAGAATGTCCAATTATCCAATTTTTATCTTGAATCAACTTACATAATGTATACGAAGTGAAGAAAGTTTTTCCCCTTTTGGANATTCATTTTTTCAGCTGGAATTAGAATGTTCAATTATCCAATTTCTATCTTGAATCAACTTACATAATGTATACGAAGTGAAGAAAGTTTTTCCCCTTTTGGATGCAAAACTTAACCATATGATTTCGATTTTGGTTGTTCTTTTTGCACCAGGGCACTTCCTTTGCAGGGCCTAGGATGGAAGATGGCCATATATCATCCTGGTGGATGGTGGACTTAGGCGAAGATCATCAGGTACCCTCCATAACCTCTCTCTCTCTATCACATTACATACACTGTTTTCATAAATAGTCTAAAACTAACCTGGTGGGGTTGGATGCAGCTTATGTGCAACTATTACACCTTCAGACAAGACGGATCAAGAGCATTCACAAGGTCCTGGAAGTTTCAGGTATCTTATCATTTAGCCTAATAAGACTTGTTGTATTTTTCTATAAAAGAAAAGCTGGTGCTTAGGAAGATTTTGTGACTTTGTGTTGAAGGGATCAATGGATGGGAAAACATGGACGGACTTGAGAGTCCATGAGGATGACCAGACAATGTGCAAGGCCGGTCAGTTTGCATCGTGGCCAATTACAGCAGCAAATGCATTACTTCCCTTTAGGTTTTTCAGACTGGTCCTCACCGGTCCAACCTCAGACATATCAACTCCTTGGAGCTTTTGCATTTGCTACTTGGAACTCTACGGTTACTTCCGTTGATACCACTCTGCAACCAATTTGCCTTTTGGCCACACGTCTTTGTTCCTTCTTCTTCTTTGTTTCCTTTTGTTCTTCGACAGTTATCTTTGTATCTTGTGAACTCTTAAAGCTGTTTTTTACAGAAGATTTCAGTGGTTTTTTAATGCCAAAAGTGTTTCTTGTAAGAGATTCGTCTTCTGGTCTCTGGCTTTGTTAGTGTAATGTCTTTTGATGCCGATGATGTCTACTTTGTTTTGCTTCTTCGACTGTTTTTCTATCAAAATAAAACTGATGAACATGTTCTATTGTCGAATTCTGATTGAAATGCATCTTCTGAAATTTAATCACTAGACTAAAAGCTTTCAGGCATTAACGAAGAAATTTATCATTTTTGAATATTAAAAACGTTTTTTGAAGCTTTCAGGTAAGTAAATGCTCGGCAGAAGAAGTGTAAATTTCAGATCTGATTCTATAGAGATTTGTTGGAAAGATTAAAGGACAGGTTTGAGACAGTTTCCTTCACCTTTGTTTATTAGGACGGAAAATTTGGTGGCCGATTGCCAAAGCCAAACGGGTTCGTTTCTAGTCCAACTAATTCTGATGTTTGGTTTGTTATTCAGAGGTCATTAGTTCAATTCTCGTTCCAAGTAATTTAGGATTTAAAAGGCAGTGGACCTCCTTTGTGACCACTTATTGATAAAAAAAAAAAAAAACTATTATCCCATTTAAAAATAAAATACTCAAATATACCTAATAAAAATCTTATAAGATCATCAGATTTCTTTAAAATATTTAATGAAATATTTCCTAGCCTTTATTTTTATTTTAAGAGAAAATATCCCGATTGTCACTTAGAAGGAAATNCATTTTTATTTTAACTAGCCTTCATTTTTATTTTAAGAGAAAATATCCCGATTGTCACTTAGAAGGAAATATGTATTTCTAAATACTGATTTGACCATTATTTTCTATTTCTTATATACGTTTACATTTTAGAAACAATTGTATTATGGGACNTATTTTTATTTTAAGAGAAAATATCCCGATTGTCACTTAGAAGGAAATATGTATTTCTAAATACTGATTTGGCCATTATTTTCTATTTCTTATATACGTTTACATTTTAGAAACAATTGTATTATGGGACGCCTTTAAATATTAAAATTGTATTATAGAGCACAATTTGAATAAGATATACTCTAGGACACATTTTGTAGAAGCAAAATCAATTTGAGTTTTTAATGACAATTTTACCCTTGAACTCGTAGTCAGTCGATTTCTTAGTTACACATCATAGATCTAACTCGTAGTCAAAATGTTTCAGTATGACTGTTACTCCCTCGGAGACCTAACTCGTGGTCAGTCGAGTTAGATCTATCATGTTCAATCGGTTTTTCGGTTACTCATAAGAGATTTCTCTCATGGTCAAGATGCTTCAATATGATTGTTATTCCCTCAAAGACTTAACTTGTGGTCAGTCGAGTTAGATCTTGATCATGAGTTAGATCTTGATCATGAGTTAGATCTGTCGTATTCATTCGGTTTCTCGGTTACCCATCAGAGATCTAACTCGTGGTCAAGATGCTTCAGTATGACTATTACTCCCTCAAAGACCTAATTCGTGCTCAGTCGGGTTAGATCTAACTCAGGGGTATTTGTCAAATAAAAATCAATTTCAATTTTCTTCCCTAATGTGTTATAGAGTGCATCTTATTCAAAATGTAATTTATTTTGTGATAAAAAAACTTAAAGGTGCTATAGAGCAAAAATCACCCTACACTTTAAGCATATCACTTTTATTTTTATAATATTAAAATTAAAATTCTGAATTTTTCCATATAGAGAATGTAAAATTTTTTAAATACTATAAGGTAGGGCTGGGCAAATAAACCAGAACCATAACCGACCGAAAAAAACCGAACCCGAACCGAAACCGGAAAAAACCGAATGGATAGTAAATTTCAGTATCCAAATAACCGAAACCGAACCCGAACCGAACCAAAAAATATGGATACCCGAAATATCCGAACATAAGCCTAAGTATTGAATATTTATTAGTATTTTTAATATTTGATATATTTTTTAATGTTTAATATTAGTTTTTTGGATATGTAATATATTTTTAATGTTTTATTCTTAATTTTATTTTTATTATAAGAAGAATTTGAATATCTATTATTATATGTCAATGTTTAATATATTTTAAAAAAAAAATCATATTAAATTTTTATTTTTCAAATTGATTTTTATATATTTAATATATTTTACGAATATCCGAAACCAAACCGAATCCAGAAGGAACCGAACCGAATCCGAACCGAATCCGAACCAAAAAATAAAAATAACTGAATGGATCCTCAAAGACTCAACCCNAATCATATTAAATTTTTATTTTTCAAATTGATTTTTATATATTTAATATATTTTACGAATATCCGAAATCAAACCGAATCCAGAAGGAACCGAACCGAATCCGAACCGAATCTGAACCGAATCCGAACCAAAAAATAAAAATAACTGAATGGATCCTCAAAGACTCAACCCGAAAAACCAAAAACCGAATGGATACTAACCGAACCCGAACGATTATCCGCATTTTATGAATCTGGACAATTTCTTATGCGGGACAATTTCTTATTTAATTTTTATAATATCCAAAACTATTATAAGTTTTTAGTTATTTGGAAAGTATAAACATGTATAAAAACATGTTATTTGATTATGTTAATAATTTCTATTTTAAATTTATGATTATTTTATAAGTTAATGAAACATAAATACGTAAACTAAATTTTGTAAACTGTATTCAACAAAATAGTGTAGGATTACAAAATTAAATATGGTAGATAAATTTTAATATTATACTAGAATTCTATCCGCATTTCGGGTTTATTTGTTTTTAAATTATAATTTTGATATTTCTAATATTGAATTTTTTTATACATTAAGTTTTATTTTTTAATTTTTAAAGTCCAAATTTATAACTGTGTTTTAAAATAATATCAAAGAATATTCGTTTAGAGATATATTTTACATACTAATTATTAAATTTTTAAAAATAAGTTTAAACATAGATTTTCCATTTTTTACAAGTGACGTTAGTCCATTGGTAAGACATTTGGCATCACTAGTTATCAAATCGGAACTTCGAGTTTCCGTGAGAGTATTAGCTCTTCTCATCTATTAAGATTTTAGCTAATGAGTTAACCAATTATAGTTTATACTAATTGAAAATAAATAACATGATATCTAAATGAGATTAGATTTAAAATTAAATTTTAATAGTGAAAGAAAAATATAAATATACAATAGATCTAGGATATTTAATCTTATAGTTATAAAATTATTAAATAATATTTTTAAAAATGTGATATGTTAATGTTGAGAAATAAATTATTGTTATAAAATATTTTTCTAGTTATTAAATAAAATATGTTAGTATGACTTTTTGATAGATAATTTTGTTTTAATATAATAGATATGAAAAATGTATAATAGTAAATGATGTTTTATGTTGAGGAAAAAAATAGTAAACCAATTTTACCTATTACAAATCAATCAAATTTGCTTATTAATGATTCTTTAAATGATAATTGCTTACAATAATTAATAAAATTTTATATTTTCGTTGGCAAAAAAGTTATATTTGGTTAAAGAATACTATATTTATTATTTATGAATATATATATATATATGAATATATGTAATTATTATATTAATATTATATTTAAGAAAGAGATGAAAGAATGAGACATATATAAGTGAGGAGTATATATTTTTACTTCACATGTGTATCTTGATAAGTANTTATATTTATTATTTATGAATATATATATATATATATATATATGAATATATGTAATTATTATATTAATATTATATTTAAGAAAGAGATGAAAGAAGGAGACATATATAAGTGAGGAGTATATATTTTTACTTCACATGTGTATCTTGATAAGTAGATATTTTCCCTCACACTATTGACTAATAGAGAGTAAAAACTACTTGAATCAATGTAGTATGGAATGGGTTTGACCCGGGGTTTATCGAACCAAAATCGTACTAAACATGGTTTAAATTTGAAAATTCAGAAGTTTTTGTCTTTTTTCAAATAACATCGTTTCATTTAATCGTGAGATTTAACTTTGTTTAATTATTC
>OVAO01001275.1:0-15733 GCA_900406285.1 Biscutella auriculata
AAATTAATTTTAGGATTTAATAATCAAAAGCGAATAAATATCTCTAGGATAATATTTTTTGGTATATTCTGAAACAATCATATAATAAAATTGATTTACCTGATTTTTAAATATTTAAAATTTCAAATTATAATTTCGATTTTAAATATAAATTTGAATCTTTTAATATTTTTAAATAATTACACCCTAAAAAATGTATAGTCTCTGAATCTAAATATTTAATTAAGTCAATAAAATTTAAATTAGTAACTTAAAGCCAATAAGATTTAATATTATTTCGATAATAGTATTATTTCTATAAATTACAATATTTAAAACATTTTAAGTTTTAATAATTATGAAGAAAATAAAAATCTATAGAGAAAATCATTTTAGTAATTATTAAGAAAATACGTTTTTAAGTTTTTATACTTTTTAGACTTTTTAAAGTTTTTAAGATTTAATAATTACCAACATTAAATCGAACACTATTTTAAATATAAAATATAATATTAGTCGGTAACATTATTGTAATTAGTTGAATATTACTTAGTTCTCTAAATAAATTTTAAATCAAACATAAAATCATGTATAACTTAGAATTAGTAATCATGTATAAATTTCTTATGAATGCAAGTATAATTATTTATGAATTATCTATAGTTAAAAAGGTTATTTAAAATTTAATAACAAAAAGATATATAAAAACAATATAAATATTTTGTCTCAAAAATCTAATAATAAATATACCACATATAACAAAATCTAAGAAAATTATCCATAACTAACAAATTTAAACAAAAAATAAATATAAATATTGATAAAATCTGAAATAGAATTAAATCAATAAATCATAAATCATATTCCAAATAATTATTTTTAAAATTAAAAAATCATGGTTTTTCGTCCATTTACTGTCCTACAATTAATCATTTACTCTCTTTTTCCCCTAAATTTTGTGGGTCATATTTTGTCAATAATTTTTCTTCCGCATTACTAGAAAATATTCGTTTCTTTGAAGCAAGAAGATACTCTCCACAAAGAAAAAAAAAATCCTTTTGGGGGAAAATATTTCGTTGCTATTAATGATCTTTTATACAGGCCTCTCTCTCCATTACTCCAACTTCCAAATGACATGAACTACAGCTTTACGCGTCTTTTCTCTTCTTGATTCCTTCGCAAGAAATCTTCTGCGCTTTTACTCGACACTAGTTGAAATCGATTAATCTGGGACCATCTCGGAGATGGTTTCGTTTGCGGGGTTCGCCTTCGTATTTGGAGTTTTTCTGGGGATTCTTGCCATCGTAACGGCGGAAGTTGCAGCGTTTCTGTATCTTCTAAAGCGATTGAATCGGAAACGAAATCGGCAGGAAACGAATGCAATCTCTGATCCAACACTCAAAGATTCTGATCCTCGCCAGTCCATTGATTTCAGTCTCAACAAACAGGTAACCAAGTGGTGTGCCTCCTGAGTTTTAGGTTTTCTGCTTTCTTGCTAGTTCTACACTGAACATTGACTTTCTTGCATTCGAATTCTCAAAGAAACTCCCCGAGTATCTTACGCTGAATAAGATAATCCCTAGTTTACTAATTCTCACCGAGCTTCACTTATTTGCCGATAAGATAAATAAATGTGGTCTGCAATTTTTATCATTTTATTTAATATCTCAGGGAGCGATATGGATCTTGGAGTTGGATGAAAGTTTAAAGGATTGGATGAAAGAAAAATTACCAAAAGAGCAAAAGAAGAAGAAAGAAATCTTGGAGGTACATCCAATTAGGAGATTTGCTCGTATCAAAGACCACAAACTGATCTTGTCAGGTTCAGATGGCACTCAGACTGCTATTACTTTGAAAGGTTGCTCTGTTGAAGCTGTTTCAGGGTCTGCACTCCCCACAAGGAAATGGTACTTAATCTTCTGAGATTTCCGAAAGTTTATTTCGCCAAACCATTCGGGAATAAGCTAATTTACGTTTTAACAAGTGAACATACAAAGTTCTTTGGTTCTTTTTATAACCATATGTTTAATGTTTTCTTAGGGCCAAAAGATATCCTATCCGAATAGAAAGCAAAACTTCGGTCTTGTACAAAGGAAACAGCTTGTTTTACNGAATAAGCTAATTTACGTTTTAACAAGTGAACATACAAAGTTCTTTGGTTCTTTTTATAACCATATGTTTAATGTTTTCTTAGGGCCAAAAGATTTCCTATCCGAATAGAAAGCAAAACTTCGGTCTTGTACAAAGGAAACAGCTTGTTTTACATATATCTCGAGACTTCTTGGGAGAAGGAGTCATGGTGTAAAGCTCTTCGTCTTGCTGCTTGCGAGACTCAGGAAAGGTTTATGTCATCCACCAAACTGAAAGACGATTTCCAAAACTACGTGGCTTCTCTAAATGCTGCATACCCTTCCTTTATGAAACCATCAGCTGGGTTTAATCTTGACTCTATGGAAAAAGGGTTTAAAATGGATGGTTCTTCATCAAAGGTTCGTTTGCTCTGGAAGAAATTTTCAAAAAAGTGCTCAACTAAAGTGAATTCTGCCCCGTTGAATCGTGAAGACAAGAAGACTTCAACCCTGAGGAAGGTACGAGATAACATCCCTGAGGAAACTGATGTCCAAGTCCTTCAACGTTCTTGGAGCCATTCCAGTCATGCTTCGGATGTATCAGAAGACAAGTTTTTTGCTGACGAAGGAACATTGGCATGGAACTTACTAATTTCCCGACTGTTTTTTGATGTTAAACGGAACACGGTGCTGAAGAATTTAGTGCACGAACGAATCCAGGTCTGTTTCCGTGAATACAAAAGCTTTCACTAGATTAGGATCTTGGTTGCGCTTATTTTTCATATATCTTTTTCTGGTTTTAACAGCGGGTGTTATCCAGCATGAGGATTCCCAGCTACATAGGCGAATTGATCTGCTGTGATGTAGACATTGGAAAACTCCCACCTTATATACACGGTACAAGGATTCTTCCAATGGAGATGAATGGTTTGTGGGCGTTCGAACTAGATATTGAATACAGCGGTGGTGCGGGACTTGAAGTTGAAACTCGCGTTGATGCCCGAGAGGAAGATCTGCAGAAAAGCATAGCTGAAGGAAAATTGCAGCCAAATTCTGCTGGGGATGTTCCCCCAGATATCCTTGAGGGTCTTGCAGATTTTGAAAAGCAATTAGGTGTCCCCGGAAGAACTGTTGGCTCACAAGAAGGTTAGTCCAGTATTTGTTGATCGTTTATGTATCCGTCTAATCATTTTTGCTTGTGATCTTACACAATGCTTAGAATCAATATTATACCAAGGATAATAAACTAGATTGATTTAAATATGTGCAGGTGAACCTAAGGGATCAAAAGATACAAAAGCAGCTCCAAACAGTGGATCCAAGTGGAAGTCTATTCTGAAGAACATTGCTGAGCAAGTTTCCCAGGTCGATCTTCGTATTTCTGCAATCTCGATAAGTCAGTTTACATTGCTTGTTGCGTTCTTGGTTCCACCTTGGATCGTGGCGTGATTAATAGGATTTGAAAGCAGAGATAGGAGCAGCTTTTTCTTATCTCTTGTAGTATCTTAGACTATCTGTTTGTAAAACTGCAGGTCCCAATTACTTTGTCAATAGAGGTGTCTTCGCTTCGAGGGACACTGCGCATAAACATGAAGCCGCCTCCATCGGATCAACTATGGGTTGGCTTCACAAGCATGCCTGATATTGAATTCGACCTTGTCTCTGCTGTTGGCGATCACAAAATCACAAACAGTCATGTCGCTATGTTCCTGATCAACCGCTTTAAGGTTGGCTCTGACTCCTCTTTTGTTTCTACTTGAGTTTGAACTAACATAAGACTCGAACACATTATGCAGACGGCGATACAAGATGTGATGGTGCTCCCCAACTGTGAAAACATAACCATTCCGTGGATGACAGCTGAAAAGGATGATTGGGTGGAACGCAAAGTTGCTCCATTTATGTGGTTGAATCAAGACTTGGCCAGTGATAACGAAGTTGCAGAAGCAAAATCTAAAGATGACAAGGCGCTGAACCCTGAAAAAGTGCAGAAAACTGCCGAGGTGGTGTCTGCACCATCGGCTAATTCCGCAGCTCTTATATTAGAGACTGACAAATCCTTGGAAGAACTCAAGACTCCGCTGCTCGGAAGTAGCGAAAAGCAAGATACGATGACAAGAGGCATTGCCGGCGATAGTATTCCACGTAGTGTTCAATCACCGTCGAGGTCAACCATTTCAAGCGAAGAGGATGATACGAATGCGAAGGGAAAGAAAATGGGAACAGCAAAGTCGAGGATGTTTGATTTTAAGAAGAAAGTTGGGGAGAAATTTGAAGAGAAGAAGCGTCACGTTGAGGAAAAGAGTAGACAAATTGTCGAAAAGATGAGAGGACCTTCTTGACATGCACACAAGACGTTTTCCTTTTCAAGTTTCAGATTTTTTTTTTAAAAAGAACTGATACGAGAAGAAAGTAGAGTAGATGATAGGGTACTGTTACTTGTATTCGTGTTTGGTAAAAGTATCAAAAGCAGTCATTGATCATTCTTCTTTATTATTACAACAAACATAGAGTAGCATCAAACAAAGATTCTATGCAAATCATTCCCTGAGAAAGAGCTTAAACAAGAGAAAACGCAGCGATATTAAGGAAAATCCCATCTAGTAATCTTCAGGTGCCAATGGCTGGTGCGTGTGATGATGCGTAGGTGGCTCAGTGGGTATAACCATGTACTCATATATAAGGGCTGCTAAAGCACCTCCAATGAATGGTCCGACCCAATAGATCCAGTGGTCATCCCATCTCCATCCCACCAATGCTGGACCAAAGGCTCTAGCTGGATTCATTGACGCACCAGAGAATGGTCCACCCACTAAGATGTTTGCCCCAACTATGAGTCCAATTGCGAGGGGAGCTATTATCCCGAGGCTTCCACGTTTTGGATCGATCAAAGTAGAATACACGACGTAGACTAAGCCAAATGTTAAGATGATCTCTAATACAAGTCCATTAACCGCTCCAACACCTGATGCCAAACGGAAACCTACCGGTCTCTGCATCAACACAAAAATGGACAGCGAGTGGGTTGGATTTATTGCTGTTTCATATGTGTTAATACTAGCTCACATATATATGATGTTAATTAGTGTTACCATTCCGTTTGTGGCGAGCCTTAACAAGAGACAAGCGAGGACAGCTCCAAGAAGCTGAGAAATCCAGTAGTAGATGGCACGGATCGCAGAAATTCTGCCTCCAATTAGAGCCCCAAAAGTGACGGCTGGGTTTACATGTCCACCAGATACATTGATGGCTGCTGAAACAGCAGCGAACAAAGCAAATGCATGAGCTAACGCCACCAAAAGTAATCCTCCTGGTGTGTTTGTCCCTGCATGAGCCGCATGATCCCAATACAACTTATCTGACAAACACACAGAAAGAGAGAAGACACAAAAGTCAGATCACAACATTCTAGACGACTGTAAATATGGAAGAATCAGAATGGTAGGTGTACGAACCAAGAGAGAGGATAGAGCCTTCAGCTGCAAAGACGAAGACAAAAGTGGAAAGGAACTCAGCTAAAGTGGCTCTAATGGAGTCAGGATGCGTAGCCTCATCGGCTCTACCGAAACCGTAGGATCTACGAGCTGATGTTGCCATTGATAGTAACACTTGAAAGTCGAAATTAACAAGGAACTGTGAAGAGATATATAAACGAGAAGAGAGAGAGAGAGAGTCTAAAAGAAGCTAAAAGAAGCGAGTCGAAATAGAATGGGACAGATGTGAGACTTGAGTGTCTTGAGATGGACACGTAGCTTTGAATTGCATGCAATTACTTAACGAGTACTTCAATTTGTTTTCTTAGAGGTGCGTGTTCGTGTATATCTTTGATTTCATCTGCCTTCTTATCTTCTCTTGATTATTATTATTTTTTTTGGACGAACCTTAAGGTTCCATCGAGATATATAAATTACATGTCGACTCTTCGTATGCGTGTTTATGTCCATATGTTCTGTCTGTGTAATGTTGACTATCAGACTATGCATGCATGTCTGCCAAGTAGATANGCATGCATGTGTGCCAAGTAGATAAACGAGTACCCGATTTTCTACTTATTTTAGCTGTGAGGGAAGGCATTGAGATTATTCCCAGTTACACAGTACATTTTTTCTACTTCCTTTTATGCAATTAGCTTTAACTTTATAAAAAAGTATTACAGAAAAACAACTGAAGTTTTGATAATATTCCCTATAATTTACAGTTTACTAAATGTTCAAAATATACAATACCCCAATTTTATGCGTTTACATGACCCAAACAATAACAAAACATCAAAACCACTAAATTACATTATCATTGTAAATCATTTTATACCATGTAGGTTCTATAATCTAGTAAATATATAAAATTCGAAAACTCAAAAACGAAATCCGAAAGAATCACGGAAGAAGAAACCGGAAGAATGTAGATCTCTAGAGCAAAAGTCCAGAAGAACTCTTTCAATTAAAAATCACTATAATCACTTATCTATTATATTATAACAAAATAAACTTATTTGTAAAAAAAACTATTTTTAAGATAATTAGGTAAATATTTTTTATAATAATATTATTTTTCTACAATATATTACTCCCTCCGTTCCTTATTATTTGATGTTTTAGAGTTTTTCACGCTAATTAATAAAACACAAAAACATCATTTAATTTATCTTTTTTTCATAAAAATATCATTAACTTCATCTATTTTAACCAATCAAAAACCATACTGCATAATATTAATGGATTTTAGCTTTAAATTTTTGCATTGAAAATCGAAAACATCACTTAAAATGAAACAAAAATAAAAACCTAAAACACCATATATTGAGGAACGGAGGGAGTAAGATTTATATAAAAATATACATATAGAAATATCCTTTGTTATTTTTAAAATTTTTATAACATTACTTTTTTATATATAATATATCACAAATTTTAAAAATATTTATAGAATACTATTTTTTGTTATTTTCGGTGAGATTTAATAATTTTAAGAAATATGTAATAAGTTTAATAAATTTTATTCTTTATAACTTTCGCTCAATATTTATTATAACAAAAATACAAATCAAAATCTAATCCTAAAAACGTTTTAATTAATAGATATTTATTTTCCAAATCAAAACCTAAATAATATATAACACTATATATGTTATGATAATTTTATAATTATAAATATTGATTACTAATATTAATTTCAAAATAAAAACAATCCGCTCTAAACGCAGCTTCAGAGATCATTAAACGTTGATAAACGTTTTTGCTCTTCCTTTTTGTCATGACTTGTTCTGCAGGCACTGTGGTTTTTCATATCCTTGTACTGCAAACTTTTAGTAAGGAGATTTCAAATCTGAGCTCCTCTGATGCAGTAGGCTAAACAATATCCATTGTAAATTAAAACACTCTGTTTTTATATAATGAAACAATGTTTGTTTTTGCTTTGAAGCAGTCCCTTGGACTTCTGGTTCTGGCAGGTTAACAACTGAGCAAAAAGTTGAAGAAACACGAAGATCGCTGTTTACATAAACGTTTTCTGCCTCTTTCTATATAATCTTTATTGCCATATGAGAATTTGATATCGGAAGGTGACTTCTTCAATCAGTTAGCTCCAGATGCAGCAGCCTCGGCCGCTTTCTTCTTCTCCCTCTTCTTCTTGTTTTTAAGAGCGTTCTTACTCATCTCTCTGTATTAGGACAACATCATCCATCAACACAAGAGCAATGGTTTCTGAGATTATGTATATACTGCAAGTAGAGACTTACCCTGCTGAGTTTCCTCCGAGCAACTGCATTTCAAAATCATGCAATTATCAGACAATGACTGAACCCAAATGTTCAATTGGAAATGGTAATAACAGGGAAGAATCATGGCCAATGTAAAACCACTTTTTTTTTGTCAACGAAGCAAAACCACTTTGAAGATCCCATCGAGAGAAACTATGTTATTTTCATTTTCCTTTCAATTACATATGGCAATCATGACAGTGGTCGATAACTAGTAATTAGTATCATTGGAGATCATCAAAAAGTTCTTTTTTGAGTACCTCGGCTTGAATCGCAGCTGCGTGCTTAGCATGCGGGGGCCGATATGCAGCTGGTTTTTGAATAGTGGGGTTGGAAGCAACAGCTTTCTTCTGAGCTGATCCTTGTCCTAGGATCAGATATACGAAGCAGAGTTTAAGAACAGGATAAATTTACGAGACTTTCTCATAATCAGAAATGTTTAGAGTGTTATAACAAGAGACTCAGACCTTGTGATTTCCCGTCTTCAAGTTTCAGTGATTCAACTGACTTGACAAGTTCATTTATCTCACTGAACCTGTCCGGAGACTCTGGTTTCCATTCAGCCTGTAGGCAAATAACCACGTCGCTCCAGTTAAATAATATTTAATTATGCTTCTTAAAGCTGTTAAGAGGTATACCTGGTACAGCCTCTCAAACATCTTCTTGAAATAACGCTTTCCATCGTAGTTGAATATTTTAATCCTGCAGTCGGAACAAAGAGAATTTAGAACACCAAACAACTCCTATCAGGTGAGAAGACCAAGGAGAAACCCTTTTTGAAAACTTCAAATATAACAGTCTTTGATTCATATGTAAATAGTCAAGGATTAAGATGGGCGGGCATTTACATACAATTGAAGCACATTATTCATTTACTACTTGATCTGTTCAAATGAACTATGACCAACTAACCCTGAATAAGATACATTAACAAACTCAATGATGTCAAAAGAAGTTGCAATATACCCGTTGTCAATTTGACGTCTTGGTGCGGTTGAGGCAGTCATGAAATAACGCCCATCCGGAGACCACTCACTTGTTACAGACCACTCAGCTTTATTACTTCCTAGCTGCTTCTTGCTGACAACATCCCAAAATGCCTGAAATGTTTAGTCAAATCAAAGAGAAACCATTTAAAGACTCTCAAGTTAACATTACAATGTGAATGGCTAACTACTAACTGAAAGATATCAAAAACAAAAGGGATCGTAAATTACCATATCACCAGGTAAATTGCCGAATCCAGCCACACATAAAACTGTGGAAAATCGATTGACATTCACAAAAAGCATGTTGGGACACATATACTCTATTTAAATAAGCAAAAAGAGAACAGAGGAAAAGAGGGATGGCGAAGAAAATCATACGTCTCCCTTTTGGGTTCCATCGAAGAGTGTTATAAGGACCTTCGCCAAGTTCCATCAAGGGTTTACACTTCTTGTCAAAGATTGTCACACAAGCAGGCATAACTGAAGTCAGACTTAAGGATAAACAAAGTACGCAGAAACGAATGCCAGTAGATATATATATATATNATATATATATATATGCGAAATAAAATAACCTCTTCACACGACATTCACAAGAACACATTAATCCTCAATAAACTCATACAGATAGTCTCTGTAGCTGATGTAAAAAGGATACAGCCATATACAACTGCAAATTCTGAGCCAGAGAAAGACCATTGAACATCATGAACTGGTCCTTCTTTACCTGTGGAAGCGCCAAAGGGTTAGTACTTCCAAAAACCACAAGAGTAGAGACATAAAGCTTAGAAGGAATATACGTAATGGAACAAGGCCCTCATGTGTGCCATCTATAGTAAGGTAGTGTAGCTTTGTTTCCCCATAATAACTTTGGTTGGTCTTGTCAACATCTGATTGTACAACCACTAAGAGTCCAGTTGAACCATGATTCCAACTAAACTGCACAGAGGAACACCGGAAAAAGCTACGCCTAGCACTTGGCTGACTCTGTGAATCGTTCCCACATCCAAATATCTGGACACTGCCTGGACTCCCCTATACATGTAAGAATTTACATGTCAGAGTTGCTTGGAAACAAATATACACATGATCATCGGCAACTAAAAAAACAGACTGCGATTGCCCAAGCAATGAAAATCACCTTTGATTCTGGAACAAACACAGCCACATGGGAAGCTGGCGTTTTGGAAAGCTCAAATGCAGCAACTCCAGGAACTCTGATCCGGGATATTATTCCTTTTGATAAATCTTTTGGGTCAAAGAATTGGACCTCATTTGTAGCTAACCGACAAGCAGAGGATTCATCTGGACAGAAGCGAATTGATGGCCTACACAGCAACCACAGAAACACCCGATCTCAGTAATAGGCACAAAGACTATCTATATCCCGGCATCTCATATGCAATCATTTTTTGTAAGCTTACCATGAGGTTTTAGTTATGGATTTTTGGTAATGACCGTGTGCTAGATCTCCTGTCTCAATCTTCCAAACAGAGACGTTCTTTTCCTGCGGAGTAGAGGGCTTCTGAAAGGTCTGAAGATAAGTCCCGCATGGAGATAGATCAGCAGTCGTAACATTGGCTATAGTGAAAGACCGCACTTCTTTCAAGCTGGTGGAATCATAGATACTGATGATACCATCTGATTTCGTCGCCATAAACTTGGATCCATCAAGGCTGAACTTGGTGTTGGAGCATGAAACTCGTTCAAGCTTGGGAGTGGGTTGACCGTTGGTAAATGGAGGGCCATTCCATACAGAGAAACTTTCAGCTTCTCTAACTGCAAGAAAAGTAACTTTAGAGAATAGAGATTTTAACATAACAATAAAATGAAAGAGTTTCAGAGACATGTACCTAAAATCTCCAAAGAAGGTGCAGAACTCATTGATTACTTGAGAAACCTAATAAGAAGAATCCCAGAAGTGGTACACTGGTTAGAAGATAATCCCAATTTACAAATCGAAGTCAAGTAAAAGCTCTCAAATTCCTAATGAAAACCCCGTCGTCAATCTAATTTAAACTCTGTTTGCAGACTAGTTACACATGATTCGCCAGTGAGGTTACTTTACTGGATCGTAGAAATGCATTACTCAATAAACTGAAGTAACCAACTTTCAGATAACTCTTCCAGGTGAAATTTAGGAATCGGAAAACATTGAATAATAAGAAGAAGAAGACACCTGAACGAAACGATCCGGTTATCGGCGGGCAGAGAAGTCGGTCGCTGTGGTGGCCGGCTTTAGCTCTGAACCTTATAATGAGATACCCTAACTTGAAATTTCACGACGCTTTGGAAACCTCTGACTACGCTAGAGGTTTACCTAAAATTAAAANCTACGCTAGAGGTTTACCTAAAATTAAAACTTAAAAAAAAAGAGTAAAAACTAAAAATTTAATAGTAGTACACTTCTTCTCTTTTCTGTGTGGATTGCTTTTCCCTTCTATCGTCTCTACCAGGTGAATCTCTTAGCATATTCCATTTAAGGTTTTTTCCTTAGAGAATCATGTCTGCTATAAGGATTGGCGTTAACTTCTTATTAGATTTTTGTATTTGGTCTCTGTCCTACATTGCTCACCATCTGTTCGACGAATTTCCTCATGGAAGCCTAGTTTCGTAGGAATTGATTTGGATTCTTTGTTAGGAAATCTTTAAGTTACTTTGTACTTGAGCGATCCAAATTTCTTACTTCGTTCGTTTAATTTGTTGTATGTGTTACTTACTGAATTATTTCCTTAGAAATCTGAGGGGTTCTAAGCTCCAATTTTTTCGAATATGGCGGAAGTAAGTCTTGGTATGCTTATAGACATTGTGGACGAGGAGTGGATGAGGGACACTCTGCCTGATGATGGTGACCGTTTTTTCTTTCACATTACACCTCAAGATCATTGTATTTTCGGAAGACCTAATTCAAGAGAGATTATTGTTGTCTTATTGTTGCAGATCTTCCATTGCCTCCAGTGCTTGCAGTTAGGACTGATGATACTGAAGAAACCAGTATGTCCCTTTCTTTGTTTTGCTTTTCATAGCTATTTGATTCTGTAGCGCTAAAGTCTTTGGAAACATAGTCGTGATCCAATTGATCCCAGACATTAAACACGCATATTGAGATCTCGAAATGTCACAAGGAACCAATGGAAACATATACGTAACTTTCTTTGAGAGCTTTGTTTTAGAGAGTTTTTTGAGATTTCAAGACTTCTTCTTCCAAGAGATTGCTTGACTAATAAAGTAATAATCCTTGGCATCTCCATTATTTCAGATCAGGAAATTCAGCAAGCAGATGGAGAAACTTGGCACGATCTTGCACTGGATACGCAGTAGAAGCTTCAGAATACAGTGGAAACTTTTTAAAAAAAAACTATTGTCTCTCTTTATGTATGATAAAAAAAAAAACAGAACTCGTGGGATTTGTATGAATGCATGTAAACGCTCTTGCTCTTCTTCTTGTTGGTTGAATCCATAAATTTGCCTGTTGGATATCATGGCGTCAGAAATTAGCCCATTTGCTGACGTGTTTAGTGATTAGTCCACGTGGTTGGCGAACGTCCATAGTTGAATTTCTCCTTTAGGAGGGATCGAAAGAAAACAAACATTCTGGGGAGGAATATGCTGAGTTTATCACTGAGTAATCATGTTCCTCCATTGAGGCACTCGAGTCATGAACGAGGAATCTTTAAGCTCAGGTGCCGATCGTCCATACTCTTTCACCAGCTCTTCCGCACTAAGGTCATTCTCGTTTCTAATTCCTCCTATTCGTCTTCTTCACCTGGAGCTTTTGCTATTTCGGCTTCTTCCTCCCCGGCCGCAGTTTCGGGATTAAAAGACGAGGACCACTTCTATGACGAATTACGCCGTCTGTTGGCGCTGGTACCGGAGGTGATACGACGGACACTTGAGGAGCACCCTGAGATTAGTGAATTAATAGAGATTGTGTTGGATTTAGGTCGTAAACCTCTCGCGCGATTCCCTTCTGGAGATTTTGTTATTTCCGACGACGCTGTTAGAGTTCAGGACCTCGAGTTCGCGGTCTCTCAGGTTGGTGAGTCTTGTTTGTTTTTCTCCTGCTGAAATTTTCGTTGACAAAACATATATGGCTGCTTAAAAAGACTATGAACTGCTCAGGTTGGAGAGTTTACTAATGACAATCGAGCGGGAATCAGCCGGACGTTGCACCGGATTAGTGCCATAAGGAATCGGAAGGGAGAAATTATTGGCTTAACTTGCCGTGTTGGTCGATCTGTTAGAGGAAGCGCCAATCTGCTGCGTGATCTCGTCCAAGATGGGAATTCCTTGTTGCTTATTGGTCCCCCAGGTGTCGGAAAAACTACGATGATTAGGTTTGTGTAAATTTTTCCTAGCTCAGCTTCACCCCATGTGAACTCTTCTCGTTGTTCGTTCTGGTTAATGGCTTTGATTCGTACTCATCGTTGCTAATTCAGGGAGGTAGCACGAATGCTTGGAAATGACTATGAGAAGAGAGTAATGATTGTCGACACTTCCAATGAGATAGGTGGTGATGGTGATATACCTCATCCTGGGATCGGCAATGCTAGGAGGATGCAAGTCCCTAACTCTGACATACAACACAAGGTTGGTTAGATACCTTGAACTTTGTTTATTAGCGCTGTGGGTTTCAACTTACACAGGAGAGATTGTCTACATTTCGATCTACTTACCTCCAGGTGCTGATAGAAGCAGTAGAAAACCATATGCCCCAAGTGATTGTGATTGATGAAATTGGAACTAAACTTGAAGCGGTGGCTGCAAGTACAATAGCAGAACGTGGAATCCAGTTGGTTGCCACTGCTCATGGAGCCAGCATAGAGAATTTGATTATGAATCCTTCCTTAGATCTTCTGGTTGGAGGTGTACAGGTTAGACATGATAATCTTGCATCCCATTCAAACCCAAAATTGGATTTCAAGATAAAGTTTGGAGATTCTAGTTTGACATTATTTTTTATGAAAATCTCTAACCTATGGTCATTCTAGCATATAATCCAATACCAATATGGCACGGCACTTCTTCTTAAGAAATTGGTTATGGTGTTGCATACTTTTGAACAATTTAAATCGACTCTGTGTACAGCATTGTAGATAAGCAATCTCTAATAGGTTACTCTTTCAGAGATATTGATGGACAGTGGACCCTTTTTGGCAGAGTGTGACTCTTGGAGATGAAGAAGCTACTAGAAGAGGCGGCCAGAAGACTGTCCTTGAAAGAAAAGGTCCTCCAACATTTAGCTGTGGTGCAGAAATAGTGTCGAAGACTGAAGTTCGAGTTCATCGAAGTCTTGAAGCAACTGTCGATGCTGTTCTTGCAGGTATACTATGTCTTTATTGAGTTGGAACTGTTGATAGATGCAAATACAGATACATAAATGCAGAATATATATTGATACAACAACTAAAGTCTGGCTTCAGTTAATCTTCTTATGTTGGCTCCTCTGCTGGTTAAAAGGTCGCTTACCAAAAGTTGAAATCCGCAAAATAAACTCTCATGGAGTGGAAGTGATTATGGAGAAGGAACCCTTCATCGACGCTGAAAATTTGGATAAGAAACATGAAGAAGAAATGTTAGATGTTCTCAACCTCACCAACGATGGGACTATCTCCGAAGTCCTTCCAGCTATGGAGATTACTGAAACGGAATCTTCAGAGCAGGAGACACCGATATATCTATATGTCTATGGCGTAAGATTTGAATGAATTTTTGCATATATCTATTTCAACAATATTCTGATGATATCTCTGTTTATATGTTTATATCCATATTTTAACCCTTTGATTCGTCAAATTTTCCCGCTCAGATTGCAGAATCAACTGTTCTTCAAACAATCAAACAACTTGAGGTGGAAACTGCAGTAGAGTTAACCGATGACATTAGCGTAGCAGAAGCCTTACTTGCATTGCAATCCAAGATAAGAAAGAATCCCCGGATCAAATCATTAGCTACATCTTACAGTATACCTGTTTATGTAACAAAGGTAAAAAAGAAAAATAAAGTATGTCTCGTTCTTCAAGTTATCAAATTTGGGGCTTTTTACCAAAAGGTACTCCTTCTGGCAGACTAGTTCTGGCATTCAAGTGGGCAAGGCGATGCGGGCGTTACTAACAGATTACGAAGAGGGACTAGGAGAGTTTGGATCAAAAGATCGTCCAAACCCATCTGAAAAAATGGACGCATTAGAGGTTACCTAAATTGCTAGTATTTCTTTGAAAACTAGAGCTATTCAACATCAACATTTATTAACCTAGTTCATGTATATTCAGGAAGCAAGATTAGCAATAGAGCGGATCGTGATACCAAATAAAGAAGCAGTGGATTTACTACCGAGGCCAGCAAAGATTGTGTCTTTCCAAGGAAAACTAGTAAAGAAATACAATTTGAGATCAGAAAGACAATGGAGAGGAGCTGAGATGTATCTACGGATCCTCCCTTATGGTACGGAGGAAGACAGAGAGGAAGANCTTATGGTACGGAGGAAGACAGAGATGAAGATGAAGATGAAGATGAAGAGAACGAAGGAGAGTTTGAAGAAGAGAACGGAGGAGAGCTTGAGGAGTTTGGTTGTGCCACGGGAGAGTCTAATGGTTCACCCTATGGCATCGATAGATTACCTCTATTGCCCGACTAGTTTAATCTGTTCATTACATTATTCTATGTATACACTTGTGTGAATGAACAACATGTTTCTTAAAAACTGAAATTATAGCTGGGGGTAGTTTTGTTATAACAATTAATGTGCAATATGTTGAATTGAACTTGGATGGTAATAGTAATAGAATGACTGTATCTATAAATTACGAGACTACATGTCTTTGTAGAATGAAGAATTTTTGTTCGCTTAAAACGTCCTATCAGTGATAGGTAAGGGACATGCCGCCCTTTTAATTTGTCATTTCCTTGTTCAAAATCACTTGCATTTGCATAGCATA
>OVAO01001276.1:4160-15732 GCA_900406285.1 Biscutella auriculata
TCTGGGATCAGAGTTTTGATGTCTTCAATTAAGTTTCGTTTGTGTCTTTAAGACTGACTAGGGTTGTGAGATTTGATGTTTCTATGGTGATTTCCTCAGGTGTTCAAGAGGTACGTGGAGATAGGAAGAGTGGCACTTGTAAACTACGGAAAAGACTATGGAAAACTTGTAGTAATCGTCGACGTCGTTGACCAGAACAGGGTTAGTCGAGTTTATTCATATAGTAGTCTGGTTTCATGGATTTATTGTTGATATTATCTAATTCAATGTCAGATTAAATGTTGTGTCTATGCTAGGTTCTGTTAATTGTACGATTTTAGTAGAAATTTGGATTTAGACTAGTGTCAATTAGTTTCATGTTGTGAAGCTATTTCATTTCCTTACTGATTCTCCAGCTCTATGAATTTTGCTTTCACTTGGGTTTTAAGTTTTGTATCTCTCAAGTCTTAAATGTTCTTATAGAGTTTTTTTCATTTAGGCTCTTGTGGATGCCCCTGATATGGAGAGGATCCAGATGAATTTCAAGAGATTATCACTTACTGATATTGTTATTGAAATCAACCGAGTACCCAAAAAGAAGGCTTTGATTGAGGCAATGGAAAAGGCTGGTGAGTGATGGTTTTAATATAATGTTGGAATTTGTTAGTATTGCACATCTAAACCGATGAGTCTTGCAGATGTGAAGAACAAGTGGGAGAAAAGCTCATGGGGTAGGAAGCTAATAGTGCAGAAACGTAGGGCTAGCCTCAATGATTTTGATAGGTTCAAGATCATGTTGGCCAAAATCAAGGTCAGTGTTTTAAATTGTGAGACACTGAAATATTCTGATGATCGTATGGTAAAACGGAAATGTTAATGGTTTTTTTTTGTTTTGTTTGCTTGCAGAAAGCTGGTGTTGTGAGGCAAGAGCTTGCAAAACTCAAGAAGGAGACCACTGCCTGATAGAATGGAATATTATCTTCGAATATGTTTTTTGATTTTGGATTCGGTAACTAGTTTTTTATGCAAATCTGAAACATCTTTTTGTGCTCACTTGCCTGATTTTAGTTTTAAGTTTGAAATCTTGCTTCAAAACCTTTAATTTTATTTTATCTTTTCTTTTTACTTAAAATGGGATGGGCGAGCTGTATCCTTCGAGAACTATCGAGTCACATTTATTTCCCATAATTTTTGTCCCTCTCCCTAACGTTACAGAGGATCAAAGTAACATATGCTCTACACAAAATTGAAAATCGACATTGTTTTATTCTTTAGCGGTAATATTCGAGTTTAAATGTGTAAATGCAACTTAAAATCACGTTTATGGTACTTAGACCGTACGAATCCAAGTAAACAAATAATATTTTTGTTGAGACTCTATTATAGACAATTGGGAGAAATATTGAAATTCTGGAGTTTCGATATCTGAGAGGACAACATCCATCTCCGATAACACTTAGTTGTGTATGCTTTAGATTTTCTTAAATAGATATGAAATATTTAGAAAATCATATTTTCAAAAAGTCTCACATCAATTTTATAAATAAATTAATAAACGTCGGAAACTTAATTTAATCATCTAAATTACACAATTTTTGTTTTGTTTAGTTAATTTCTAATAACATAAATAAAAAATTAAATATTAAATATTTAAATTTATAAAAATCAAAATATTTTTTTGATTTAATATTTATTAAAAAATGGTCACAATTCTAGTTTGTTATTATTTTTAAATATTTGATATATCTATAATGTTTAATATTAATTTTTATATATTTAATATATTTTCATGTTTATATTTATTTTATAAAAAGGTAAATTTTGATTGAAAAAATTGAACATGGATAGAATCTGAAAAAACTATATTGATATTTTCGAAAATTAGTATGGATCCTACCGTATCAGGCCTTTTATATTTATAGGTTTGTTACTTCTGTAAAATCATTAGATGTTTTGTAACATTGGTAGTACATTCCCCTCGAGGCATGAATTATCAGAAAGAGAGTTAGTTTAGGCTATTTGATTTATTACAAACATGCAAATTTAGTTGTAGGAGAGTTTCAAAATCTTAACATGCACCCTGTCAATTACAGTTTGGTTTAAAATGTATGGATAGTAATTAACAACATTCAAAAAAAAAATCGAGAATGTATAACTTTATTATTTTATCTCATCTGGTTGTGTGAACATAGCAAAAATTTCTGACTCCTTACACAGAAAACGAAAAGAAACCCTTACGCTTCAAAAGTTTTTACCAAGTTCAATCTTTTTCATCATTGTCATCGTCTGGTGGAGGAGAGAATCTAAGATTCCGGCGACCTGAATAGAAGGAAAAACAGGAGTTACATGGGGATGTAGAGATGTAGTAATGAACAATAATAAGAAGAAGTTGCCTCTAACTTCTTTACTAACCGTGAAGACACCACCAATAATGGCGCATACATTGGTGATGAAATGTGAGAAGGACTTGGAGTTTTCCGTTATGAGGACCTGCAAACAAATACGGAAGATGATGAACAGAGTCTAACACTGGTTGTTGTCAGTGGCCAACCCACGGCTAACCTAAAATAATACAAAGAAAAATGGCAAGTTTTTGCCCGGTCTGTTCAGGAAGTGACAGGCTAGGCGGCTGAACAGACCGGCGGTTTTCAACTAACTGTACCATCCCTAAAGGAATGTTGAAGCCAACCTGCATCGGTGAGAGTTCAAAGTGAAACTTGGCGACTGGTAAATAGTAACTATGAGCAACGCTGCTGTGTGCTGTGTACTCATACTCCTCAATCATTGCATGTCCATTGCTTTTTATTACCTCTGTCTTCACTATTTGAAGATAATGCTCGATCTGTCCATGGAAAACGACACCTTAGAGCATGCTATAGAGCATAATTAGTATTTTTATGAACTATACAAACTTACGGTAACATTAGGGCCGAGATCACGTTGGTTTATGAAGGACCGGCCGTCCAAACGGTCGTGGCTTCGGCCGAGATAAGGGGACAATCGCTTTAAGTCTTGCAACGCATGAGGCAAAATCTTCCGCCCAAATGAAAGATGGTTGACAACATGGGACATATTCATCTGAGAAGCATCAAAGGAATGAGATCCCGATTGAGCTGAAACCATTAGGTTGCCTGGAACCTGCAAAGAGTAGATGGAAAGTAAGCACTACAATTTTATGCAGAGAAAGCAAAAGTAATTTCTCCAAATCGACTGAATACCTTCTTTACGCGCACATATCCTTCGATTCGACATCCTCCTGCAGAAGGTGCCTTTTTAAAAGTCTTCGATGCATTGTCAGATTTGTCCTCCAACGCTAGTTTATGCGGCTCTTGATGACTAGAATCAACCAGACTCACCACCATCTATAGGAAGACTAAATATTCAGTGACAAGCTACAAATGACTTAATGAGATACAAACAATGACTTGAACAGAAAAACTAGATCGACAACTACCTTTACTAAGCTTTCTGTATCACGATCTCCATAATAGGATTCATGGTCGTGGTGTGCATTTTCATCCCTATCAAGCAAGAAAACCAAGAAGAGGAAAGAAAAGTTGAGAAAACACAGTTTAGGAGAATCGAACAAATGATGAATATAAACAAGTAACCTCGAAGTCCCCTTCTCTTACCTAAGATCACTGCCTTTGCGGAAAATTCGAATGGAGGGATACCCTTGTATGTGATTCCTGGAGATTATTTTCAGATATAAGTCATACCTTAAAGCTTGTAATGTTCCAGAGAATGCACTATGCTATAGAAATGAAATCCTAAAGCAACTACTCAACATATGTATGGTAGGTCTTTTTTGGTTTGGCCATAACTTTCTTTTGAAGAGGTATATGGAATATTTACATAAAAATTTACAAAGTTAGTGACTATCCCTCCCTCTAGTAACGAATAGAAAATGTACTTTAGACCTCAGTTACAGATAAAATGAGTTAATGACATCTAGGATAGCACACATGAGCTGCCACCCTTCAGTTTTCATTTCCATTATAATCTCATATGATGTCTTTGGTGGAAAGGAGTCTAACAGTTTCTCTTGGTAATATTATCCACAGTGAAGAAGCTATGGATATTTACAGTAGGGAAAACTAATTTATGTTTCATAGCTTAAGAAGGCAGATATGGAAAACCAGATCTGATATAATATACCTCCGACAGAGATCACCTTCTTGAGTGCAGTCAACTTTTGCCAAAATAACACGTCCGTCTGTCTCTAGATCATATCTACCAAAAACACAAAAGATATAAGGAAAAGTCGTATCACAGTTTATTTATCTAAAGAGAGTATAATGGGATACCTCTCGTTTATTTGTTTTGCTGCTTTCTCCCATGATGGTTTCTGAAAATGGAGACTAAGGTTATAAAGTCTTTGAGTAAAGATCAGCAAAATTACCAATTTACTATGCATAAAGTGTCACCAAAAACTAATCTACATCAAGTTGACCCTTAGATAAGTCTAGTCTTCCCGTGAGGAAATTAACAACTACAGCAAAAGAGCATTCTCAGGAAAGATTGACTAGGTTACCGTAAATCATACTCTACACGCGTCTTTGGACCCCAAACAGGTAGAAAATTTTGGTCCTTGATAGAAAATATGATGTGACATCTAGAATGTGTAAAGAAGAAGACAAAAGACAATGGATTTACCAGGAGATTACACCAATAGCACCAAGGAGCAAAGAAATTAACAACCACGATTGGAAATCTGCAAAATGTATGTTTCATATATTGTCACCAGAAGTAACAAACAAGTACGTCCTAGAAAAATATTCTTAGAATTCTTGCAGCTATGAACGAAATAAGCAATGCGGAGTGCAGACTTAAACTCCTTACTGATGTGTAAATGTGTCAAAGGTTCGGCCAGTCAGTGATATGGAATCTTCAACTAATACTTCACCAGATTCATCATCATGATTTATGAGCTTTGAAACATCCGCAGAGTGAAACTCAGAACCAGTTGATCTCAGATTCGAATCAATAGAAAACTTCCGAATTGTCTTTGTTACATTTAGCCTGTTCTGAAAACAAAATTTAGCAAATCAGGATGGAGAACAACCGGAAATTATGAATAACCAAATGGACAGATAAAGTGACATTTCGGGTATCACTCTTAAGATAATTTTGCGCAACCTAAACTTTATTGACACACAGAGCAGATATTTAAGTACTTTTAAAACACACTGTCGGCAGCAAAAATAAAATAAAATAGAGAATGAAATGAACTTATGATGAAACCAAACTTACAGTTCCTAATACGTCACTGACATCCACAGATGCGAATTCACATGAAAGTGACGGGAAGCTGCCAAAAGGTAGAATCTGTATCTAGTTAGGATCAGATAGATTCTGAATTCTGCATGACTTTGATCTAGCCAAATATGAAATTTCTGAAGATATAAGGTAAACACTAAACAAAGAATGGGAGCGCAAGATAACTACGTTTTAGCATACAGTACAGCAGCATTTATACACTCTTTAATATGTCCAAAACTGAAACTATAAGACATTTGTTTCGTAAAACAAAATTGATTATGATAAACCTTATGTTAAAATCTATGCGCAGGAAATCTCCATCAGAGCTCCGGTCAACAATGATGGATGTGGAAGTGTTGACAGACAGATAATTATTCAATTCCTGTAACATGAAAATTCCAAAGTCAAACAACATTCATTTTTTCCTTGTGGTAAAAAAATAAAGCTTATAAACAGCACTGGCTTGGTCTTTAACATAACACTTGATAATCACAACAACAGAATGTCACAATCAGTAAGTCCATTGAGCTGGAAACTTACCATTCCAAATAAAAATAGCATACAGAGGGCAGCTACAATGGACAATCCAGCACCAGACAGAGTCGCTTCTGTCAAATCCCTCGGAATTTTCCTGCAGGCACGGAAATTCCAAAGAATAATATGATATTTCTAGCATTGTCGTAAAGGATGACAATCTCAGATTCTAACGAATTTTGAAACAGTTCCCCCATAAACATCAGAAAAAGAAACAAAACAAACTTTTAAGAGTCCAAATTCACTAAGATCAAATGATAGTTTGACAATGCATTTACACGAGAGGCAAAGCCTACAACTTCAGGATCGACTATTTACGACTAAACCTACTACTAATCAGCAAGAAAATCAATATAATGTAGATACTCCTAGGAAATTTGATAATAATTTTCAATACAAATTATGTCACTGCCTAGATCGACGAAATTCGAAGTCTATAACAAGAGAAACAAGCTGGAGAAATCTATAAAATAAATACAAAAGCAAACAAACCTATAGAAATCAACGGATTTGATCTTGCTCGTGGAGACCATCTTCGTCTGATTAGGAGTCAAATGGAATACAACAGCTGCTTGGCCACTTCTACAAGCTTCTTGCGATTTATCTTCAGAGTTCAGATTTGGAACTTGTCTTCAATCTATAAAATTGCAATACTAGTCCCCTCTGCTTTGATCAGTTTTCCTTTTGACCCACATAGTTTTTTACAGTATGGATTAGTGCCTTACAGTCTCACATGTTACAATCAGACCCGATATGAATGTTCCAAAACAATAAACGAGTTTTCGTAACTTCATAATAACTAACTATTCATGGTCATAACATTCTGAGCTTTCGTATAGTAAAGATCTTATGGATTGGACCTTGTAATTCTATTGTATAGGTTTTTTTTATCTGTGTAAGTGGATTTGGATTAGACTTATTTTATTTTAATGGAAACTTTTAATNGTTTTATTTTAATGGAAACTTTTAATAAAAAAAAATTTATTTTTTTCCAACAAAAAAGTTTTTTTTGTTCCAATTTCCTAAAAAATAATAATATAATAATATAATCATTACATTATTATTGATATTAAGAGTATATCCGCACAAATGTGAGGGTTTATTTTTAGTTTATTATNATTTTATTTTAATGGAAACTTTTAATAAAAAAAAAATCTATTTTTTTCCAACAAAAAAGTTTTTTTTGTTCCAATTTCCTAAAAAATAATAATATAATAATATAATCATTACATAATTATTGATATTAAGAGTATATCCGCACAAATGTGAGGGTTTATTTTTAGTTTATTATTTTTAAATTATTTTCTTTAATATTTTAATTAAATTATTTAGTTATTTAGTATATATTATTCCTTATATTTTTTTCTTACATTTTATATTTAAATCTATACATTTTATGGTATCGTAAGTTTTAAGTCAATTATGCACAAGAAATAGATCTAAATCTAACTTACATGCTTTAGAATACTCTCAACACCAACCAATTATGTAATAAGTAATAAATAAACTTTAAAAATTATGATTTTTTGCACAAAAATGACTCTAAAAGCTTCAAATTTTACCTTCTAAATTCAACAAACGAAAATCAAAACCATGAAATTGTATTCAATCTGCAGTATAACCCTTATATAAGGAATTATGTATTTTAGTAAAATGCAAAACAACGTCGTGTTGACAAAAAAATATATCTATGTAAAACAAAGGATTTGATCCCTTGACCTCACTTACATGCCTTAGAATATTGTCAACACCAACCAATTATGTAATAAATAATAAATAAACTTCAAAAATTAGGATTTTTTGCACAAAATGACTCTTAAAGCTGCAGATTTTACCTTCTAAATTCAACAAACGAAAATCAAAATCATGAAATCGTATTCGATCTGAGTATAACCCTTATATAAAGAATTATGTATTTTTAGCAAAATGCAAAGCGTCGTGTTGATAAAAAAAACATATCTATGTAAAACAAAGGATTTGATCCCTTAACCTCACCGATATCTAATATGGCTACTAACCACCTAAACTAAATGAATATTTTTGAAATGACTTAATAAACATTTGTTTTAATAATTATTAATTTATAGGAGGGATGCCACGTGTCATCACGGGAGAGAACCTCTCCTCTCATTATATATAAGATTCTACCAATCATTACATTGATATGATGGACGGATTTTCGACGGATTGTCATTTTCCGACGATTCGGAACCGTAGGTTCGAATCCGTCGGAAATTCATTGAAAATTCCGATGGATTTCTGCCGGAAATTCCGACAGAGTGAGTTCGTCGGAAATTTGTCGGTAATATTTTCGACAGAAAATCCATCAATATTTCATACGGATATTATCTGTCAGAAATCCATCAATATTTCATACGAATATTATCTGTCAGAAATCCATCGAAATTTCTAACGGATTTCCAACGACGTAGAACCGACGACCGAAATCCATCGGAAAATGCCTACTTTTCTTATAGTGTCCGCTCATACAACTTTGCCCAAACCGAAAACAAAAACAGGACAGTCAAAACAAAAATAATGGTCCATAAAATCACCTAAATCAAATCTAGTGCACGCTCTAATCAATAGAAAAAACATCTCTAAGCCAAAAAAAACAACATACGATTGCCAATATCTATCCCTAGGCTTGGGCGTTCGGGCGTCCATTCGGATTTCGGGTGACCCCAATCGGGCTTCAGATCAAAATTACCAAGGGAAATTGACCCAGTCGGGTTTTAAAAATGGTTCGGTTTTAGGTCGGGTTATTTTTTCGGGTCCGGTTTGGTTTTTACCAATAATATTGCACCCATATGAGTTCTTAACAATTCTCGGATCAGTTCGGGTTCACTATTGCTTCGGGTTTTGAGATCCAAACCTTGAAAAAATCGAAGTATTAAACAAACCGAAGGATTTTCGGGTCAGGTTTGGGTAATTTCAACAAAAAAATATTAAAAAGTACTTGAAATACTTATAAATCTGAAAATTTAAACTACTTTCAATAAAAAAATATAATAAATTATAAAAACTAAACATAAAATTGAGAATAAAACATTTAAAATAAATTAAATATCTTAAATTTAAATATTGAACATTAAAAATTATATCAAAGTTTTAAAAATACTTAAAAATAATGAATATTTAAGCTTAAGTTCGGGTTTTTCGGGTACCCATTTGGGTTTCGGGTTAACCCAATTGGGTTTCGGGTATAAAAACCGCCGGATTGTAGTCCATTTGGATTTTAAAGAAACTTCGGTCCGAATTTGGTTTAGTTTGATTATTCTCGGATTAGTTTTGGGTTGGTAATCGAGTATAGGTTTTTAACCCTGACCTATCTATCCCGAAAAGTTGAAGCAACAATAAGATGAGCTCCTTGGAATTTGAGATTAGGCCATGAACCGCCTTCACCATGTCTAAGTACTCAACCACAAAAATCACCCTATAAAACCTTATTAGCATTTTGGATTGCCAACACAAAAAGCACTCAACCGAGCCTCCTCCTTAGTTGTTAGGAGAACCTTTGAACATCTACTATAGTTATAAAGGTATAACCCTTTTACATGATCTTAACTTCTAAAGTTATATTTTATTTCTCTTCAAAAAATTCGTAAAAGTTGACCTAAATTGATCAAATATTGGTGTGGAACTGTGGATGTAAATACTACAGAGTTCTGATATCAACAAAAAAACTTCAAACTTTCATCATCGTTAATAGCTTATATTAATTTCATCTTTTAAGAAACATACTATTTGATGGGATAAAGTAGTCACTAAAATAATTTTAGATGATTAGAATGATCGAAAGTAATTTTTGTTTATTGTTTGGAATATAGGAGAAATGTAAAAAAAAAAAATGTTAGATTTATCAGAGCCAGGTTTCGATCCTGGGACCTGTGGGTTATGGGCCCACCACGCTTCCGCTGCGCCACTCTGATATATTTAATAATAATTTTAAACTAAATGAAAATATATCTATTTATTTGTTTCTAGTATCAATGTTTCCAGTAACTCGTTTGTATTGGTTATGAGGAGAAAATGTAGCCAAGTTAGGGACTGATATGATCAAAGAACACACAAGGTCAAATCTTGTTGAAATACATAATTTTCCTTTGATAAGTTTGCCATGATACCAGGACCGATCCTTAGAATTATGTGGTCTAAAGCATTTTAAACTGTTTTTTATTTTAAAATAGTATTTTTATAGTTTATTAGAAGAAAAAATTGATATAAAAAGGGAAAAAAATCAAAGAAAATGTTGTTGTAAGAAACCAAAAAAATTGTTGCAAAAAGGAAGAAAGTTTTAATAAAAGTTCTCTAAAAAAGGAAAAAAAATTTAAGAAAAAAATTATTGTTAAAAATAAAATTTTGTTTACAAAAAGAATGCTATATAGTAAACAAAAAATATTCATATTAGACATATTAAATATACTTAAGGAAGAGTATAAACATTTTTATTTTACAGTTAATTGGAGAAAACAATAAATGGTTATAGAAAAAAATAGTTGAAGAAAAAAATAGATGGTTGTAAAAAAAAATAGTTTTTAGAAAGAATTTGGTGTACAAGAGAGAAAAATGTTTGATGAAAAAAAGAGGAGGGAAAGACATTTAAAGAAAAAAATTTGGTGTAATACAAAAAAAAAAAAGTTTGGTGTAAAATAAAAAAGAAAAGTTAACTGGTAAAAGAAAATAATGTCTTATTTAAAAAAATTGTTCATATTGGACCTATTTAATAATTTCAAAATTGTGGTCCATAATTTTTCTTTTTGAATGTGGTCTAAAACAAATGTTTTATGGGCCTTGTGATTGGGGCGGGCCTGCATGATACTATCATCTTCACTTCCTCTTTAAGTATCCTGCGTTCAGGGTTCAATTCCACGAAATGTGTGCTAAGGTTGGTGTGGATCATCTAGCTTCAAACAAGGGGTTTTGGGCTGAGCTTTTGGGACTTGGTGACTTCTACTATGAACTTGGCACGTTTGATCACTTTTCTCAATTGGTATTGTCTTTTGTCAAAGAAGAAGAAACATACACCATAATATGTAGTTCTTTTTCTTGCCTGAACCGGACATTTCTGTGGCATTAGAAAGCAGGGAAGTAACACATTTCTGAAAATTCTTCAAGCAGGAGTTCATATTATTGAAGTTTGCAAACTTTTCATGCTTACAAGGTCACTCAATGCAGGTTTGATCAGCTTGCAATACCTCTGCAGCCATTTTCGTCAGAGAATGAAAGAAGACCGTGAAGTTGATTGTCTTCGAACTATTATCAAGCTTGAGGTTTCTGAGTTATGTTTTTTTTTCTTCCGAATTTTGAGAAAAAAAAAAAGAAGCTTTAATCTAGTACATATTGTGATCTCAGGTATTGGGTAGCGGATTTGAGGTTATTGCAATTGAAAACTTTATTGCTAATAATATATTACAAAACAATTACTATTAGTATATATATAAATACTATGCTTGGTTGTTGGAGAAGTCAATATCTTCTGTCCATTCAGAATTTGGCTCGCTCCAAGATCTTGGTCTCACCCCTAGCTTGAAATAAAACACCATCTCTAAAGCNTCCAAAACCTTGTTCCAGACTCCACTCACTATGCAGTAATTGTTGTTATACGGTGCACGGTGATGGTCCGCGTGCTCTCTCCGTGAAACAAGAATCCCCATGTCTTGCATTGCCAGCACGAGATGTGGAAGTTTGCTCTTGGTTCCATGAGCCCAAGCATGAAACTGCTGGCTAAACATTATGGAAAACGCACATATGCTCACAAAGCCATGAACCACTGGGTCGTTAAATGCAAGGTCTA
>OVAO01001277.1:0-15727 GCA_900406285.1 Biscutella auriculata
TCCGAATAATTGTAATTTTTCAAAATAAAAAATTCTATCATTTTATAAAATAACTTAATTTTCATAGAATATTACTATCTAAGAAGGATAATTTCTAAAATATTAAACTATAACATTTTACAAGATCTCCTTATTTTTGGAGTATTACCTACCAAATGATCATAATTTTCCAAAATACAAAATTCTAACATTATACAAATTTTCTATAGATTATTATCCATGAAATAACATACATTCACAAAATACAAAATCTAAAATTTTATAAAATCTCTCGACTTTTTTGAATTATTACGCAGCAAATAAACATGATTTTCTCAATTAGTAATTATAACATTAAATAATTTAGCTGGTCTTAAGATTAAACCATCAACTTTAAAAGATGGTACATATAGTTTTGGACTCTTCATAAACTAGATACATAGCAAGGAAAAACAAAAAAAGCGTTGACAAAAAAAGCAAGGAAAAAGAAAAACGAAGTCAAAATTGATGGTTTTATCATACGAAACGCATAATCAAAGCAAAGTAAAACAGTTTGAGAAATATGAATTCTTTTTAAAGAGAGAAAAATCCCATCAGGGATTTAGAGAATATTACATGTTTTATTAATCATGAAACATGGATGCATGTATATTTTTCATATATATGATTTACATAAGTTGTGTAAGCCACAAGTAATGAATGTTTATGTTATAATAAAAGAAGATCTGATTTTCCATTTGACCGTAATATAATAATATAATAATCAAGAGATTAAGAAAGTCTCATATTTCTGCGCAAAGAGAAATGAAATGTGTTTTATGCAATTTCACTGGTCTTTCCGAAAACATATTTGTCAAAGTCTATGGCAGTTTGGGGGCTTTATAAAAGGACTTTTATATCAAACATATTTTTTCATCAAAACATTCTTAAAACACAAAAACAAAAAAGCTTCTTACATCTATCGTTGACCTTTCTCTGTGATTGCGTTTGCTATATTATATAGACGAATAAAGATGTGTCGAATCTTGTTTTGTTGTTGCCTTTGTCCCAAGAAGAAGAAACCACAAGATATGAAAAAGGGTAAAAAGGGAAAGAAAGATGGAGGTCTTGTTGTTATGAAGAAGACTAAGCCTAATAAGAAGAAGCGTCGTGAAGGAGTAGAGATAAATCCAGATGTATGTTGCTGTTGTGGAGGTGGAGATGGTGGAGATGGTGGCGGTGGAGACGGTGGAGGTGGAGATGGAGGAGGTGGTGGCGGATGCGGAGGTGGAGGTGGCGGATGCGGAGGTGGAGGTGGAGGCGCTTAACAAGATTATGACGTACTTCTTCTGTCTATAATTCTTTATGTAATAATACTTATAAATTTCTTGTATTTTTTTATACACTAAATTTCTTATCCGCCATATATATATTATCGGATGAAATATTTATACTATTGTCTTTGTTTTCTGATAAATTTAATGTATTCTAAAAATAATCTCCTTTTATGAAGTTACAAATATTTGTATTCTTCTTATATATTCATTATATTTACTATCCAGTGTATTTATGCAGTATAACTAACCAATCGAATTTAAACTAACAAAAAGACTTTGACATTTAGATACTGATTAAAATTGTTTTACGCTTTTTCATTGATTTTTTAAACAACGCTAGTTTTTATTCATAATGATTCAATTTTTTTGTATTTGAATAAGATGAGAGAAAATGTAATCATACAAAACGTAATTATATATCAAATTTTAAATTTTAATGGAGATAAATGAAGGTTGTGATTTGTTTCGAATTTTTGCTATAGATGTTCCATCAAGTCTAATTTTAGTTGATCATGTTTTATTCTATCTCGAACTTGATTTCGATTGGCCATCATATTTGCGAGATTTCGAGAGCAACAAAAAAATAACCGAATTTTTTTCGATTTGGTTTCGATTATTTCAGTTCGGTTTTGATTTGGTGTAAACCAAAAAAATTAGTAGAAATATACTAAAATAAAAGAAAAAAAATCAAATATTCGGTTTCGGTTTGGTATATTCAATTTCGGATGATTTAGATTATTTACATTAGAATCGGTGCGGTTTCGATTCGGTTATTCGATTTTTGGATCCAAAATACATAATCTGATTTTTGTTAGTTCAGTATTATGAATACATATATTTTTGGATATTTGTTTGGTTCTCGGCTATTACCCAAACCGATATCTTCAAACACTATCCATTTGATTTTTGTGTTTTTTTACCTTCCAATCACAAAATGACACGTATGAGATTCTAATATTCTTTTGAAAATTCTTATTTAAGAACCGGTTACAAATAGTATCTAAAAATTTAATTATGTTTAAATTTATTTTTGAGTTTTAATACCTCTTTAATACTCGGATTGTGATGTTCTTATACTATATAGTCTCTCATATGTTAACTCAATCTAATTTTTAAAAAATAATAATTCAAATGAATAGATTTTCTATTTTTTTTTAAATGTGAGTCACAGGTAGATCTCACTCATTTATATGTGGACCATAAGACAGGTTCCACTCGTCTTTAAAGTTTTGTCTTCGTTGAGATTCGAAGATATGATGAAGAATACAAAAGGAAGTGGTTGTAACCATTCCGCTATGAAAACTTCTAAATGTATTGTGGTCAAATATACCTTGAATTTTATACATGTATATTAACATAGACTTCTTTTTTCAAATTGGAAAAAGTAAGGTACTTTTTGTGTCCTCATTCAACAACTAAAATTGAAATAAAAATTATTTAAATGAAAACTATAATGAAAGTATATTAAGCAACATCATCGAGAGAGATCGTCTTCAACTATGAAGAAGTTAACGCGTTGACCGAATGATCCTGACCGTTGACTATAAATTCTAGTCAACCAAATGAACTTGAATGTCATATCATCAGTTTCAGGACCAAATTCAAACGGTAATCATCTGAAATAAACACTTTTAAAATTATTAATCAAGGCCCGTTTAGATATTTAGATACCTTTCTTAATCTTTTATCCAATTCTCAATTAAAGAGAATCAAATCTTTATCTAATACATTATATGGGTCCCACCATAATTGTTATTCAAATCTTAAACAATGGTTGGTTGTGATTACACATGCTGCTTCATTCTTCCAGCTTCTTCTTCTTCTTCTCCAACCAATGATTCCTATTTTCCCATTGTTCTCCTCTTCCCATAACTCCAACACTCCTCCGATCGCTGATGGGTTGGTTCCTCTTCATCATCTTTCTCCTCGAAGCTTCTCTTTCGTCAAGTCTTCGAGAAAGACTTGAAACTGATGAATTTGTAAATGATGTGGTAGTTGATTGATCCAGTGGACAAAACTGTGGATAGAGACTTGAAACTGATAAATGAGTTAGGCTTCATGTTCATGGTGATCATGCTCACTGGCACAGGACTTCTTAAGGTCTATTTCTATTACTTGATATAAATTTGTTTACATTCCTTCGCATCTCTCTTTGACATTGCCCCACTCAGACTAAGAAATCCGTCATTTGAAAAGCTAGTGGTTCCAAAGCAGATGTGTGTTCTAGAACACGGTCAGAAACTACATTTCGGGGATCTATACCTCGAAGTATGAAAACAAACAACATCTCAAGCCGGTGAGAAACTAGAAAGTTAAAGAGAGTAATAATGCTTATTTCATTTTTGTTGGAGGTTGGTGCTACACCTGGACATAGAGCAGGATGTGTAACATATGTGACTGGAGAAGAGGCGGATCAGCCTAAACCAAGAATGGCTTTTTACCGGAGATGCTCTTCTCATCCGCGGTTCTGCTAGGACAGACTTTCAGGGTGGAAGCTCTGATCAACTCTATGAGTCGGTACACTCACAGGGCTAAAACGTCGTTGTATTCTCATCCGGGAGATAGCTTAATCACAACATTTTCGTTAAATCAATAAATCCAAAGTACATGAAACTGTGGATAGAAAACAAAGCATTATCAAATTGTTTGACCAACAGAAACTTTAGAGCAGACTCTCGGATTTAAGACACCAGATAATTAAAACTAATAAGTGTGGCATCAATATAAGATCTTTTCTTCAGACTTGCAATATATTGAAGATAGTTGCAAGATCAAAAGAGAAAAAAGATCATTTGGGTTTTTGATTTATGCCCGCAACGGAACGAAAACAGCATCATTTTATATTCGCTGCTCTGATCTCTCAAAGGCACTTCCATTTTTTACCCTAATCCAGCGGCGATGCTTATTTATAAGCGCAAGGATAAGAACTGAAAGACCCTTCAGTCTGTGTTTTCAATTGTCCATTTTGCCCCTCTTCGCCCTAACGGATTTAACCTACTACGTACGTATTTTCACTTATACTTGTATTTTGTCAAATGACCCAAAAGACTTTGCCACATCTTCAACAAGTACCTATGCAAAGGTTTTGACGCCTTGATTGGTTTACATTTTGAATTTATAAGGTAATCACCATTTCCGTTCAAAACATTTGGGTGATCTTACGCTTCTTTTGACACCGTAAACAACACAACATTTTGGAAATTAAGATCGGTTAAAGATAAAAACCAAATCCGTTTGATTAGGAAACCCATGAGTAGAACAAACTGTCTCTTTGTTCAAGTCACGATCATCATCTCAAAAAAAAAGTCACCAACCCTTTCAATATCTTTCCTCTAATAGTGCTTATCCAACATTCCATGATCTTATCGAAAAATTTGAATGATACATTACTCGATGGAGGAATCACTTGACACATCTTTCTGCAGAAACAAACCTATTCTACAGAGAAACGATTGGAATATGTATATATATGATCGTCATCTCAATGACCCAAAGCATTCTGGTGGCCATACCTAGAGAAGCAAACATATATAGTTGTTATGAAACTTATTGTCACTATTCTATAACTTCATTATATGAGGTAAGAATGAGTTACCCGCAGAAGAGCTTTTCCTTCGATGAGATTGTAAGGTATTGGTCCAAAATGACGTGAATCAGTTGATGCATACAAGTTATCTCCTTGTATCCATACATGACCTTTTGGAACCTATTCAATGAGTTAACATAATACCCTGAATCAAACGAGTATTGGTGCTGCAAAACCGAGATGAGTGGCAGTGTAGGAGATAAAGACTCAAAATGTGTTCATGAACATTGATGAACCAAATGTGACAGCAAAAGGCTTATATGGCTACAACTACTCTGAAATCAACTTTAATCAACATTAGCCTTATTCATTTGCAAATCACCTTAAACCTAAATGCTATAACTATGCTGAAATTGAAATTCATCGAAACCAGTAACCAGCAATGCTTCACATTCTAGACCAGCACAACTTATCAATTATGCAGAGAAACCATATCCCCTAAATGCTATAACTTCTCTGACATCAATGACCAGCAATGCTTCTTGACCTATTAGACCATCCCAAATCAATAATCATACACAGATAAACTCTAAACGCCAGCAATTTGCAAATTTCATCTTTTATTTATTTTATTTTACCAATTGCAACAAAAGATGGAAATTCTAATAGAGAGATGGTTCAATGTTCATACCACAACGTTGATGGAGTTATCTCCAACCAATGGGTCAGCCAAGAAAGTGAGTTGATGGCCTTCTAAACCCAAGATCCTCTTTGTCACCATTCGGGTTGGATCTCTTGGAGACCGAACCAATACAAGGTCACCGAGACCAATTTTACCAAATCGATGAGAAATATGTTCCGCTAAAATGACATCGCCGCTTAGATTAAGTGTAGGAAGCATGCTAGGACCTTGGACCTAAAGCGCATTGTAACGGAATCAAAACACGAAAGAAAGGGAGATTCAATTGCTTTGGGTTACAACAATTACATACGTGAGTGGAAGATATTATGTAACGATCCGTGACGTGAAGCAAACAAAGAAATCTTGCAACAACTGAAACTTGATCAAACGCTTCCTTAGCAGTTCCACGCCATTGCTTCAAATAACTGAGCAATCCCATCTCTCTCGATCCCTCTCTCCGACAAGCGAATCTCGCCAGAGGAAGCAGAAAAAGGCTGAAGACGACGAAAGCGGCGAACAAGGTCGACTACACACTTAAAAACGACACGTTGTTGGTTATTCATGACTCTTAAAGCGTTTTTCATTCCTTATTAATCAATTCCGAAAACTACAAGTTGTGGAGTCCCGTAAATTTGAAAACGACAGGTTTTATCTATAAACTATAAAGTATAAATAAAAAAGACCGCACAAGTTGTTAAATAAAATAATATCATATAAATATATATGTATAGACCACTATATATACCTGTATATATTATGTGGAAAAGATGATGAGATAAGAAAGAAAAAGATATTGGTGTGAGAGATAGTAAAAAGGTGATGGAAGTAATGAAAAGTGTTATTCTCCCTTACAAGTACAAGGGGTCTTATTTATAGATTGAGTTTCACGAAGATAATTATTACTTTAACACAAGTGAATTTGAGTTGTTCTGTAATATGGCAGAGTCATCTAAAGTTATATAAGAATTAACATTCTTCGTAGTAACTCAAAATTAACACTTTGGGCGGTATCATTTCCGAGCAAACACACCATGATGATGATTACAGGGGAGAAGTTTCTTCTTCTTTTTAAGCCAAAACCTTTATCTCCAATCACACAGCTCCACAAGATTTGATCAATTAAGCAACAATAACACACACATTTGGTCATTGATGCGGAAGCTGTTGCAGGCGGCACAATGAGAGGAGCGCCTGGATTAGTTTGATTTTGGGTCGGTCCCGGCGACTGTTTCGGTTATCTTGTTGGCTCCATAATCTTTGAATTTCCCATACGCGTAGTTCATTGAAGATAAGAACACCGTGGTGATTATATACTTCTTAAACTTCACGATCGGTCCCATTACCATTTCTACTCTTCTTCTTCTTCAACAATGAGGAATCTCTCTAGTTTATTGGAGAAATATGGGATTTGATTGGTTAATATAGAGAACATTAGAATGTCCAAGTAAAAAAAAGTTCATTGGTCCTTAGATTTTCTCTCCCGTAAATCACTCTTGCGCATTATAATTAGTCAACTTTATTCAATGGTGAGAAGAATAAAAAAGGAGAAAACTTGCCAACCAAACAATAAATTGCTATAGATCTCTAGACTCTGTTAATGGTTTGCCCAGCCAATTTGAGAAAACCGGTTTTATGGCCCAAATAGGCCTGAATTCAGCCCATTAACAATCATAATTGACTATTTTTACTAATAGTGACTTTATCTTCTTCTTCTTTTTTTTTTTAATTTAATTTGGCATGAAAAAGTGTGTTTTCTATATTTTTACATTAATTCCTTAATTATTTGAATTTCCTATTTAAGTAAAGCCACCAGACTCACATTTATGTTGTTGATATACAAAAATAGACATAAAAATTTAATTAATAAGCGGGACGCAAATGCGCACAGAGAAGGGCAAAATTGTGAAATGGCTCAAACGGTTCTCCGCAACTGTCTGAAAATATAAGAGGCGTAATGTTGAGAGACGCTCCGTAGACCGTAGATTCCCTCTCTTTTTCTTTCTTTCGATTTCTTTCTCTCTTTTTTAAGATCCTCTTCCTCGCTTTTCCGACTCTCATCTGAATTCTGTCGGTACGTTCAAATTGTTTCTCTTTTTCCTCTTTCTGCTGAAATGCTTACCAAATGCTATATTTGCCATATGTTGTACGTTGCACTCATCGTACAACACCCACCGATAGTTTTCTGTGTGTATTTTTTAATATATATATATATATATGATCATCCCAATTTTTAAAAAAGTTTATCATTTAGGATCTGCTGCTAAATTGATTCGGTATTCATGCGATTTGGATCTCGATCTCTTCTTTTTCTGATTTCCTTTGTTTTTGTTTTTTTTTTTTTTTGCAGATAATGGCTACTGCATATAAGCCCAAGAACATTCTCATTACTGGCGCTGCTGGATTCATTGCCTCTCATGTTGCCAACAGATTAATCCGTAGTTATCCAGATTACAAGATCGTTGTTTTGGACAAACTTGATTACTGTTCAGATCTGAAGAATCTCAACCCTTCCACTTCTTCTCCAAACTTCAAGTTTGTCAAAGGGGACATTGCGAGTGATGACCTCGTTAACTACCTTCTCATCACTGAGAACATTGATACCATAATGCACTTTGCTGCTCAGACCCATGTTGATAACTCTTTTGGTAATAGCTTTGAGTTTACCAAGAACAATATTTATGGTACTCATGTTCTTTTGGAAGCCTGCAAAGTTACAGGACAGATCAGGAGGTTTATCCATGTTAGTACCGATGAAGTCTATGGAGAAACCGATGAAGATGCTGCTGTAGGTAACCATGAAGCTTCTCAGCTTTTACCTACAAACCCATACTCTGCTACTAAAGCTGGTGCTGAGATGCTTGTCATGGCTTACGCTAGATCATATGGATTGCCTGTCATTACAACTCGTGGGAACAATGTTTATGGGCCTAACCAGTTTCCTGAGAAACTCATTCCTAAATTCATCTTGTTAGCTATGAGTGGGAAGCCGCTACCTATCCATGGAGATGGATCTAATGTCAGGAGTTACTTGTACTGTGAAGACGTTGCTGAGGCGTTTGAGGTTGTTCTTCACAAAGGAGAAGTTGGTCACGTCTACAATATCGGGACAAAGAGAGAAAGGAGAGTGATTGATGTCGCCAAAGACATCTGTAAACTTTTAGGGAAAGATCCTGACTCATGCATTCAGTTTGTGGAGAATCGACCGTTTAACGATCAAAGGTACTTCCTTGATGATCAGAAGCTTATAAACATAGGATGGTCAGAGCGAACTGCGTGGGAAGACGGATTGAAGAAGACAATGGAATGGTACACTCAGAATCCTGAGTGGTGGGGAGATGTTTCTGGAGCTTTGCTCCCTCATCCCAGAATGCTTATGATGCCCGGTGGAAGACTTTCTGATGGCTCTGATAATAAGAAAGACACAGTAAGCAACACGGTCCAGACATTTACGGTCGTAACACCTAACAAGAGTGGTGGTTCGGGTGACAAAGCTTCGTTCAAGTTTTTGATCTATGGTAAGACTGGTTGGATTGGTGGTCTTTTAGGGAAACTATGTGAGAAGCAAGGGATTACATATGAGTATGGGAAAGGACGTTTGGAAGATAGAGCTTCTCTCATTTCGGATATTCGTACCATCAAACCAACTCATGTCTTCAATGCTGCTGGTCTGACTGGCAGACCCAACGTTGACTGGTGTGAATCTCACAAACCCGAGACCATTCGTGTCAATGTCGCTGGTACTTTGACTCTGGCAGATGTTTGCAGAGAGAACAATCTCTTGATGATGAATTTCGCTACCGGTTGCATATTTGAGTATGACGCTGCACATCCTGAGGGTTCGGGTCTAGGTTTCAAGGAAGAAGACAAGCCTAATTTTACCGGTTCTTTCTACTCAAAAACCAAAGCCATGGTAGTATTATATCCGACTCATGACATTCTCAAATCCCCAGAAGCATCTTTGTTTATAGATTGCTCTTTCTTCTTCTTTTTCAACAGGTTGAGGAGCTCTTGAGAGAATTTGACAACGTATGTACCTTGAGAGTGCGGATGCCAATTTCATCAGACCTAAACAACCCGCGAAACTTCATCACTAAAATCTCGCGCTACAACAAAGTGGTGAACATCCCGAACAGCATGACCATACTGGACGAGCTCCTCCCAATCTCAATCGAGATGGCAAAGAGAAACCTAAGAGGGATCTGGAACTTCACAAACCCAGGGGTGGTCAGCCACAATGAAATACTGGAGATGTACAAAAGTTACATCGACTCAGGTTTCAAATGGTCCAACTTCACTGTGGAAGAACAAGCAAAGGTCATTGTTGCTCCGAGGAGCAACAATGAAATGGATGGGTCTAAACTAAGCAAGGAATTCCCAGAGATGCTACCCATCAAAAAGGCACTGATCAAATACGTCTTTGAACCAAACAAGAGAACCTGAGTCCTCAGTGAACAACGCACTCTGCGCAACAAGTGATTACTGTTTCTATATTTCATTTTGCCCATTTCTTTCAACGATTGTCTTTTTATATTAATCATCGTTTTATGATCCCTGTAGGTAGTTTCACTTGAATTGATTCTTCTAAAACTTTACCATTATTATTTATAGAGACGAGAGTTTTTCTGTCTTTTTCACAAATCCTAGACTTTCCCTCAGATTTTACTTACTAAGACAGGAAGCTTATAAAAATGAAGAGTCACTTACTGGTTGTGACTATTACGATTTCCACCAAGGCAGGTTCAGAAATCTTGAACTTGATCCTTAAGCTATAGCCTGAGAAGAGAAGCAGCAACAATTTTTTTTTTAAAAAACAAATCCAAGTATCTGGTGTGAATTTGACCAACTTATTGGTTTATAGTTTGCTTACGTGAACAGTTGAGGGCGGGAACGAGAAAGCTGAGAGCGCTTGATAGGGGAGAGAATAAGGTTTCGTAGAGTTGATTGGGGATTAGAAGGGCCGCCACCACCACCAAAGACAGGATGATGTCCACCTCCCGGTTTTCTTCTTCCAAGTTCAGTTGGAATTGCAGGTGAATCGCTGGAAATATCAAATGGACCCGAGTTTGAACTGTGCTGTCTTGCTGGCCAGATCTCATCTTTAGGCCCTGGTGTTGCAGGAGAGTAAAACGACCGGTCTGCACCAAATAAGTCAACTTGATTTGGAGATATTTAAAAAATAGACTTATAATTCATCAGAAGGATTAACTCGAGGTACATAAAGAGAGTTGTTAATTAACCTTTGCGAGGGGGATCTCTGTTCTCCATCATATTAACTGCTGGATCTGAGAAAAAGTCAGGTTCCTGGTGTCGAGGGTAGAAGTTATTTACTGGCTGGATGGCTGTACGTTTGACTGACTCATACTCACTTCTTAGCTGGTCATACATCTCATCAAGCTTCCTCTTCTGTCTGGTGTTTAAACACAACTCATGTAGCTTTTTATTACTTGAATTGAAGATAAGGAACAGAAGCAGGCAAACAAAAACTTGTGTAATAAATTGCTGACCTTGATTTCTCAGAGAACTTTTCTTGGAGCTCTTGCTTATCCTTGGTCAAGTTTTCTACCTCTTGCTCCATCATCTGACACCTCTTGCCCATCTTCTGGTACGCTGTATGCACCTGCTCCATTTTCTCGCTAAACTTTGCTTGCATACCCTCAACTTTCTGACGACACTGCGCTACAACTCTATTCATCTTGTACTGCATCTCTAAGTCCCTTTGCGACATGTAAAACATTACACTTCGGTATGCACTCTTCATTACTGAATATCAATTAAGGAAAACACGAGGTGTATTGAACCTTGCATTGTTGTTCAAGAACTTTTACAAATGCGGAAGACATTTTCAGTTGATAAGTTAAAGCACTTGGCTTTTTATTAATGACAGAGTGACATTTTTTTTGCAGAAGAACATATATGTAGCCCAAAAAATTCCACCGAGTGAAAAGGATACGTATTTGTGGAGAAATTCCAGCCATCGCCATCTGATAAAAAAGGTAAGCAATGAGCAGATGTAAGATGGGAACGTTGGAAAACTGGAAAGAAGAAAAGCTATTGCATCTTCGTGCACTCCAGATCAACCACTTACATTTATCCATTCGTCATTTGGATTGGTTTCCACAGGTTTCATTAGACTATAAGGGAAATATAAAGATAAAGATAAATAAGTCAAGAAGAAAATAAGGCGACTAGAGCTAGACTGAAGCTAGACAAGTAGTTTAGGGAACTTTTACCTCTTGGAGAGAACTTGATCACAAATGGGACATGCCCCATCATTACTCAGGATCTTGCTGGCATCTTCAGTGCCTTTTCATGGTGTTAAAGTCGCTTATTATAGCTCACAATTGTTTTATTCATCAAGACAAGACGAAAGGAAAAGTAGAAGTGTGAATTGGATACATAGTAAGTGACCGCATGTGGTGGAAATGGCCCGGCCCTCCAATTCCCTCCAGCACGCGTTGCATCTCATGTCAACCTTTAATATAAGTATCTCAAGCTGCTACGCACCTGCAAATAACTCTCATAATCAAACTAGTTAAAGAATCATGCACTAACTAAGACTTGCATTATCTATAGTCCTCCCAATTTCGAGTTCAGTCCTTCAATACATCTGCAATACGAATCAGAAGCTCAAATTCGAGTGTATACGGACATAGATTTTGATTAACCATTCATTCTAACCCCTGCAAATTGTTAAAATGGAAGCACGAATTGATACAGCAGGTAGCTGGAAATACAAAATGAACAATAAAATCAGTAGTATGCAGTTTATATCATCCGAGAGGTACAAAATTAACAGTCACTTTGATAATCGTCAGTGATTATGAGCTCAGGGAGACATAAAAACGATTTTCATGACGGAAACCCTAGGAATTCTGAATAAATTGCACAGTAACCAGAGATCAACGAAAAGCATCGCTAAGTAGAGATGTCGGGGGATTTAGAGGATGTGCAAACTGTTTGACTGCATAGGACTCGAAATCAAGGTCTTAGGTCACGGCAGAAATGCGAAGATATCAGAAAGAGGAAATTGAAGAAGCTTACATTCGATTTTGAGAGAGAAAGAGTCGCGGAGAGCGAGGAAGACGAACAAAGGGCGTTAAATCTAAAAATCTGATGGAATCTGAGGAAGACCACCAAAAAACAGCGAAAGATCTCAAAAATCAAGAATCGAAGAAGCAGAGATACTACAAGGAACGTTACCTCTCGCTGATTTCAATATCGGCGCGAGAAATTGAGATTTGAAATTTCCAGAAATAATGAGCAGCAGAAATGGAGTGAGCAATACTATACAAATCATAAAACGACGTTGCTTCGTCTTGAAGGTTATGATTTATGAATATGACTAAAAGTCTAAACGACGTCGCACGTGTCCGAAGGTAATAGATATGATCAAAACCGTCACTTATATATTCAAGATTATCTGACTAAACGACGTCGTTCTTAAAGGCTTACGTTTATGTACATGATTAATCAATAGAGATCACAGAGGCTTGAAAACATGAACACAGTGAGTATTACAATGACTATCAAGAGGCTCATCAGAGGGAACTTATGTAAATAAGAGATCAAGATGAAACCCCAAAAAATTGTCTTTAGAAATTCTGAAAAAATCTGAGTTAGTCAATCAGAGAGACTGAGACATGTGGGAATCTTCTTTAGAGTGTTAAATAGACAAAAGCAGAGAATCCTAATGTAACTACTTACACACAAGATTTACATTTTGTTTGCTTCTCCCATTTCTTTGGTCTTCTTGATCTTAGTCAATTTTCTTCAATCAAGTTGGTAGGCTCGCTAAGAACATACTTAGGTAGCTCATACTTAGCACCTGGAGAGGAAGAACAACACAAGTCAGGCACATGAATACGAGGCAAGCGAAAGAGATTTGAACTTTAACCTCTTTCGTCATAGCAGGTTGTAAGATCAGCGTTTTGAACAATGACTCCTGCACTGTCCACAATTGCTTGTGCAAGAGATATGTCAGCTTCAGCAGCAGCACGAAGTGCGTCCCATATCTCTGCAATTTCAGAGTGTAAAACACAAACATATTGGTACTAACTAAGATCAAAAGAGAGAATATACAACAAAGCAAGTCATTTTTCTAACGGATGATTTCCTTCATTGTGGTATAGATTACATTGTAAGGATTCAATTTCAGCAAACTTTTCTCTGAGAACTGTAAACAACTGAAAACTCTCAACCTCATGCAAACGATCATAAGAACATGCAGTGCTAAATAACAAAAAGGGTCCTTAGCTCAGTGGTAGAGCAATTGACTGCAGATCAATAGGTCACCGGTTCGAATCCGGTAGGGCCCTTAATTCTCTTTCTTTTTATCCTATTTGTCAATTACTAATATTCCTACTATAAACCAATGAGTGACATTTCATAATCATTTCAACTAGATCAATCAGTATACTATTCCAAAATCGTCTTCATGTGTAACTCAATTACAAAATACAAAAGGGTCCTTAGCTCAGTGGTAGAGCAATTGACTGCAGATCAATAGGTCACCGGTTCGAACCCGGTAGGGCCCTTAGAACTCCTTTTTTTGTTCCCTTTCATCCAATGATCAATATCCTTTTTCTACATATCAATGAATTTCCTATAATCCTCTCTATGTCTAAGTCATTACTAGGCAATCAAAGAGTCCTTAAGTCAGGTAAGGCACTGATTCTTCCTTTTTAGAGGTCCTTCAATCCTTCTATGTGTAATCAAATGGAATAAAACCAAAAGGGCGCCACAAAAAAGCCAAAACAAAGCAAGCTCAAGAAGTCAGTACTGATTACCTTTCCTACCACCGTAGTGAGGAGCAGTGTCCCAAAACTCTTCTCTCAGTTTCATAAGCTGAGCTTTTGTGATCGGTTGGGGATGCTTCCATGGTTTTGGCTTCCTTATTTTCTTCACTGTAACAAGCAACGAATTATCCATTAACAAAGTGATTATGCATTGTTTGGATCATTCATTCAAACATATGCATTGCATTGATCATACTAATGTCTAAGTTGTATTAAAAGGAAGTTAATTTCCAGAAACTTTCTTTCTCATCTTAGATCTGTCGCTTAATTACTTTACATAAGAGGAAGCCAATGCTAATGAGGCAAACATGTATCATGTATATACACAGTGACAACATCTAAAACATACATGNACATACATGAGAGGGGTACAATAGCACTGTCTGGTCATAAACTGAAAAAGAAGACTTAGACATCATAGAAACCAATCCGAGGATAACACAATGCGATTGCCATGGACATTTGGAGCTGGAAAGAAACACATCAGATCAGCTGAAACCTAAACCCTAATTTCAATACACAAACTAGCAAATAATCTACTCCAGGGTGAGAGAAAATCACATCTAAAAATGGAAATTTTACATTCCAAAGAAACAGAAAAAAATACTTCTTGTCGGCAAATGCAACAAGATAGAATAAGTTGAGGCATAAGCTAAGAGAGATTCGAGAGGTAATAGTAAGGTGATCTNTATTTTACATTCCAAAGAAACAGAAAAATACTTCTTTTCGGCAAATGCAACAAAATAGAATAAGTTGAGGCATAAGCTAAGAGAGATTCGAGAGGTAATAGTAAGGTGATCTTTACCTTCTCCTTGCGATTGTGACGATCCAGCACAACCCATTTATGTTCTTGCTCCTTCTTCAACCTTTCGAGTAAGGAAAACAATATCTCCGAGACAGATTCAGACAAAGCCCTGGGTTAGTCGAAGCTTCATCAGAATCAATCAAACTTTACTTTCAGAGCAAATAGAAGGAGGAGGATAATAAAATTTTCGAATCTTGAGACCAAAAAAAATAGATGTCGGTAGAAAGACGAAGACGNAAAACTTTACTTTCAGAGCAAATAGAAGGAGGAGGATAAAATTTTCGAATCTTGAGACCAAAAAAAATAGATGTCGGTAGAAAGACGAAGACGACAATGAATCGGCGTTGATGGTTGTGAAATTGTGACATTATTGTGATCTTTTGGGGTAAATATAAAGATTGAATTTTATTTTTATTTTTTTGGGCACAATGAAAAAGAAAAAGTGAGTTTTGGCTTCGCTGTCTTCTCAATTAAAAGACAAAAGGTTCAAAGGTTCTAAGTCCAATATTGCATCACCCAATCATTTCTTGCCATGTCATCGTAATTATTCTTTTGAATTGAAGAATCTATTCTTCTCTGCACTTTAATCTTTAATAATCATCATGGATTAATTAGTAGTTACTC
>OVAO01001278.1:0-15726 GCA_900406285.1 Biscutella auriculata
GGTTTTAGTTCTCTCCTTAACTCAATAAGGAGTAGGCTAAAATCCTATTATCAGCTTGGATGGGGCGTTTGGAGTTTCGATGATTGCACTACACTCCTTTGTTAGAACTACCATGCCATCGAGAAAAGCGAAGTTGTGTAGTATCTGAAAAAGCGAAGTTGTGTCGTATCTGAAAAACTTCATTGCTTTAACCGATATACAGTTTAATGAACCACTGAAAACTGTACAAAGTGATAGTGACTCTGGGTTTATAAGTATGAGATCATATTTTGAAACAAAAGGAATTAAACATGAAGCTTCTTGCGTGGGAACACCATAACAAAACGGTAGAATAGAACATAAGCATAGGCACATACTAAACCTTGCTCGTGCTTTGTGTTTTCAAGCGAACTTATCGGTTGAGTTTTGGGGCGAGTGTATTTTAACGGTTGCATATCTGATTAACCGAACTCCAACAGTAGTACTCGGCTATGACACACCTTATGAGTGATCGTATAAAACGCCATCAGGTTATGAACACATAAGGGTGTTTGGATGTCTCGCTTATGCACACAATCAACCTAGAAGTGGAGATAAATTCATCTCAGGAAGTCGAAAATATATCTTTGTAGGTTACCCACATGGAAAGAAGGGTTGGCGTCTTTTTTATCTTGAGACTTCTGAATTTTTGTATCAAGGGATGTTGTATTCTCTGAAAGTGAATTTCCCATGTATGTCGAAGATGCAGAAAAACCAGATAATGAACCTTTGTCACATAATATGTGGCAAACGATAGCACCTGCTATTGAGGAAGATGATACACCACTGAGACAACTTGTGACTTCTATGCGTCACGATACAACAACACCAACTGCTCCAATTGTTGAACCTGAGCCACCGGTTATACAAGTTACCCCTTCATCCTCTTCAAACGACTTTGAGAATGTCGTTATAGAAACACAGTCTGCAATGACTGCAATACCCGTAGTTACAGAACTTCTTGGACGAGGTCGTCGAGCTAAGTCCCAACCGGTCACTCTGAAATTTTTTGTCATAAACTCTGTCACAACTGAACCAGCAGCAACATATTCTCTGTATCCAATTGGAGCTCAAGACGACGTATACGTTTTTCAACCTCTCACATAGCAAATATGGTATCGGTTATGAAAAATGCAGAATCGAAATCCTTTAAAGTTGCGATTCAAAGTGCGAATCGGAGAGAAGTTATGAGTGTTGAATACATGGCTCTGGAAAATAATGGAACATGGGAGATTGTTTATTTACCAGAGGGTAAGAAGGCTATCAGAAGTCAATGGGTTTATAAGCTCAAATTTCAGTCGAATGGTGATATAAAACATATAAAACTCGATTAGTTGCGATGGGAAATAAGCAAATTGAAGGTGAAGATTATGGTGAAGATTACATATATTTACATTTTTATCTTTACTAAATATTTTTATTTTGTTCTTTAAATTATTTTTTTGCAATGACGTAGCATGTAATATTTCAATGGTTTCAAGGTTACATTCTTAAAGTCACTCTAAAATAATACTATAGATATATTTAAGGAACAATCTAATAAATACATTCAATAAAGATATAAATTTAACCTAATACTATTTTAAAAACCTGTATTTTGTCTCATTATAGTTACTTGCTATTTCTATATAAAATTTTGAATTACTTAAATATACATATATCTTTTTTATACAAGAAAATAATTGAAAATTTAACAATTAAAAATTTAGCGAGATATTCATTTATTTAATACTTTATAAATATAAACTAATTAATCAAACTACACTGAAATACTCTAAAATACATTGAAATTAGAATTCGTCAAAATCCATCATATTTTAAAGTAATTCATCATAATCCAATAAAAATCTTTGAAAATATAATACTTTAAAATACATAGAAATCACAATCCAATAACACTCTATTAAAAGTCTAAGTTTATATAATTAGAGAGTACATGGTTTTATTTCACGTTAGTAACAACCCTCATAACATCATTTAAAACTCGTTAAGAGTTATTCTTGAACTAAAATTACCAATTTTTGGAAATAATGATATTTTCTAATTCATGAGATCTATCCCATGTTTTACTTTATCGGACACTTATCTAAAACTTATTAGATACTTTGACACTCTTGAGACATATTACCTTTTTTAAGTGGTGTTTTACGTAATGTCCCTCAACTACAATCTTTTAACTCAATAGAAACCGTAAATTTATCGTCAAATCTAATTCTAACCAGATATCATAATGAAAACCGTAAATATATTATACAATTATTAGGAAATGAGTTTCCAAATTCAAATTCACTTCTCTACAACAAGTACTTTCTCCAATTTTATTCTGGGTTTCTTCCTCCCGCCTCTCCTAAACTAACCTCGATCTGCAACAACTGCCTCCGTTTAAGGTAAGGTTTCACCTCCCGATCTATTAACACATTACTTTGTTTTTCCGATTTCTTTGATTTTACGATTTTCTCGTTTTCATGGTACTTATCTATCGCATAAATTTAATTGTTTCATATTCATGATAAATGTAAGGGTTTCGTTTTCGTTTTCATATCAAATCTAAGGGTTTTGTTATTTAAGGGTTTCGTTATCTAAGTGTTTCGTTATCTAAGTGTTTCATTATCTAAAGGTTTATTTATCTTTCCTAGGTATCTTAAGACATGCTTATAAGTTTCTTAATTTGGGTTTGACTTTGGCAACAATAGGGTAATTTGTCGAGAATGTCACCATATGCTTAATTATGTGTCCTTCCCCGTTATATTAGGGTTTCGTATTCAGGATTTAATTGAAAACATCAAACCCTCCATTTTAAGTAATATGTAAGGATTTGGTGTTCATTCGCCGATGGATCTATATCTGGTTTGGGAAAGTTATACTCGTCCAACATGAAAAACAAAATCTTTCCTATTTATGTATATCGACAATGCCCTTTCATATCAAACCAAAACAATTCATAGCACCTTTTTGTGACTAATTTCAGTCTATGTAATTCGTTTCAGAATCTCCCCTAGATATATTTTGTTATGTTCAGTTTTTGCTTACAAATATCCCTTAATTTGTTCATAGTATGAAATGGCCACCTCCTCAGAGTCTTCGACTATGGAATGACCCTCACAAACAAGACAAAGAAACCAGACGATTGGCATTCAACTCGTTGCTCGTGTGGGCAAAAGGTCATTACTAAAATGTCAAAATCGGCGAGTAATCATTACCAACGATACTATAGGTGTTCGTTGTAGCAAACAAGGTTTGTCTTTATGTTTTATGATAGAGTCAATGAATGAGTACTGATCTATTCGTAACGTTGTGATATTCTACAATTCATTCCATTGTCTAGCTTGCAAACAATCATCACATCTTCTGGATTGATGTGTAATATTAGAACAATTATAGTCATTATGTGCACAAGGTTCAGGTGCTGATCAAGTTTTGAGAGAAGATATATATATGCCCTGAAGACTGTGACTGAGGCAAAGATCCTTCAACTGACTATGGATTTCAAAAGGTGGGGTAACATGATGACTACATACGTTCTTTGTGGTTTCTTACTTATTGGTTTCTTGGTTATGTATGGTCTCCTCAAATAAGTCTATGTTTGCTTATCGTTTACCCATTTTCCATTTATTTTGCTAAATTCACCTATGTAATGCATCTTTGAATATAAGACAACTTCAATACTTTCGCTATAATCAATGTATGGGGCAGTTGCTAAGAGTACTTACATATGCCTACATGACTAGCAATAGAACCTAATTACCCCACAACATGACTTCGAACATGTCTACCAACATGTGCTAAACGTACCTCTACAAGACTAAAAATTATACAACAACATGAATAAACTGATAACATTTCTCAAAACTGAAACCATAGAACATTGATTCTAACACAGCAACCGAATAAGCACATAACATTTTCTTTTTTATTTGTTTTCGGGCAAAATCTCATATTGGGTTTTTGCATGTCAAATCCAGTATATGCAGTTGTCAAAATACAACTTAATCATTTTGTTACCGTTACTTGAGTACATAGCATCAATTCTTTTACCCAAATTTAGCAACGAAAACTTCAAATTTTAATTATAGGGTTTGTGGTTACTAGTATTAGGAAGGAATCATAGATGCATTCACACGATTGTATTGACCCTTACCGAATAACATTTACATCAAGTTTAATCTCACGCTTCCTCTAGATTTTCATTTTTACCTATTTCGTCTTGATTTTCATAGGAGCCCCTTACCATATTATCTAGTGTTGAGCTTTCATACTACTCGTTCTTGTATAACTTATTTCTTTCAAATAGTAATGCATGCATGCCCAAACGAAGATCATTCTCAAGCGGATCAACTACTTCCTCAGAGATTATTTGCTACTGATAGAAATCCAAAAGGGCGGCTAAATGTGTATTCAAGGCCAGATATCCTCTCGTTTGTGCAAAGCCAACTAGCAAGAAGCCCCGAGTGTGACATTCTAAGGAAATCTCCCTTTGGGAACCTCTATAATATTGGGACGACCAAATGACCTATTTCATGCCAACTTCTACACAGCCTTCTAAGTCGGCAACTTATCACTCACAAAAAGTATCAGCTTTGGACCGTATTCGGTGGACAACCCTTACGCTTCCGTTTGGTCGAGTTCTGAACAATAACGGACTTGCATTGTGGCGAATACCCTCAGTTCTACAATCCAGATAAGAAACAGAAAATATTCAGAGGGAAAGGTTCCACATGGGATAGGTTTATAGGCCCTGGCACAACATCAACACTAGCTGACATTTATACACTACTAGCTACTAATTCTTATATACCTGGTTGGAGGCGGCTCAGCCTTGCCCTTATTCTCATCGTTGATGGTGTTTTAATGGAAAGTCGTCAAATCCACAAGCTAACAACTAGATCTGTTGACATGTTGCAGGACACTGCAGCTTTCCTTCTTTTCCATGGGGAAGAGAATCTTTCCTTAGACTCACTCAACTATGATAGCATTGAAAAACGCATCTGATAAGTGCAATGATCCAATCCTCAACTTTTGTCTACAGCTCCAACAACAATCATTTAGCCTAAAAGGTTCCCCACTTGTTCTCCAACTACTAACTTTTAGGACCATACCCATGATTCTCGAAAAATTTCGCGATGGATACAACATCAAAACACTAGAAGAAGTCCCTTTCGTAGACCTTGCAAAACACACTGATATGAATAGGCTAGATGTCTTGGTTGTGGAGCAGGACCCCCTGGTAAGTCAAGTTTCCAACTTTACGTTAATTACCTTGCAATTTATCTATGTTGACATATCTGATCACATGTTTATAGAACCCATATTTAGGGGTCTCTATTCATAGTTATGTGGTTACTCTGCTCAAGTTTTTCAATGTTATATTCATGTTATATTTGTTTATGCTCACGTTCCCTTTTTTAATTGCAACAGTTCATTGTGCAACCCACAGTACAACTTCAAGGGTGTCGTGTTGGCTGGGTTGAATGGTATGACGAGGCTAAAGACACTCAAATTTCATATTTCGAGGAAAAAATTAGCAAGAACCGTGAGTTCACAAAAAAAGATTGGCCCGGGGGTGATGCCTCCCTCCCGTTCAATGAGTCCCGACCTATGCAAGCAACCCTCCCCCATAAAAAACATGTTATAGATCGTAACGGGAAACTACCAGTTCTATCCAAGACTGTTCGAAAGGGAAAAAATATCTTTAGCTACAAGAACCTCTAACCAGAAGCAGTGTAGGATTACTATTTACTTCAACAAGAAACCCGAAAGTGTAGAAGAAGTAGTCTCATGGATCGAACACATGCATCAAGAACATGAAACAATGTTCAAAGCACAAAATGCTAAAGCAGAAGAACTAAACATCTCTCCACTACTTAAGAAGCATGATGAAGAGATTCGCACATGAAAGCTGAAATTAAAGAAAGTTATGCAAATGGCGAAAAAAACCGAAGTTTATCTTAAAAGGATTCGCTTTGATGGTTTTGGTAAACTATCAAACCCTAGTAGAAGGAGGTTCATGCGTAAGCCACCTAATAATACAGAGAACCAATTCAATGACGATACAACAAGGTTTGGCACATTAGATGCATTCTCGAATAATTTCCCAGAGGTAATAATTACATGATATATTTAAAATGAATGTGTTTTTACTTATTTCAATTCTAACATTTGAATTCTCATAAAACAACAACATCCCCAATATGGAACACCCCGCACTACAACTGAATTTGGACAAAACAATGGCACAACTCATAAACCAGTCGTGTGTCAATCCCTTAAAATTACTCTTCATTATGCAGAAGGTCCTCACCCTTATTTGCTCAACTTAATGACACTAACCCATTAATCTTGCAACGAAGGCCTATTCAATGACCAACCTACACAACAAGAGCATGCACACCATTCAAATGTCCAACACATCTCAACTAAAGGGCTTCCAACTGATGCAAACACATAAAATTTGCAATCAGCTTCTCCACAATCCGTTGAACCTCGCCCCCACCATTCTTGATGTCCCACTGCGGCCTGATAAGTCTTGCTCTCTACAATTTCGCCAGGTCTCGGTGTTGATCGTTGCATGCTCGACCATCCACTTTGGGTTAAGTCCCGCTCCCATTAGAGAGTCATAAGATCTTGTTCCTTTCTGACATTTGTTTTGTGATCCCCTTTCTTCAGCCATAGGTTTTGACTCTTTTGCGGAGGCCCCGCCGACATCAAATGTGTTTCCATTTCTACCCTTAATTTTGATCTCCTATATAAAGATCCAATCCCAAAAACACTAAGAACATTTTTTAGTCTAATTTTTCTTAGGTTTTGAAGTTTAGAGAGATTTCTTTGGTACTTTTATTATTGCAACTCTTTTTCCATATAATTGTTCGTGTTATTTTGTTTGATTCTTAGTTTTCTAATCTCAATCCCTCTCACAAATCATGCCTAAAAATCTCTAAGTGTGTTAGGCATGAATTGTGAATAATCTCTATAACTTATCTCAATCCCTCTCACAGATCCGATAGAGTTGATTGCTAGAAATAGTTTATATCTATATTAGAGTATGTATTCTCAATATATTCATGAACTTAATGCTAGAATAGGAGTAGCTAACCTAGTCTCGATCATAGGAGATTTATTGCCCGAGAGATGTTTGATAGAATCCCGAACAAGTGAATAGGTTGTTAGTCAATTCTTTCCAAGAGATTGTTTAAGTTAATGGCTAATTGTTGTATGGAATTGTGTTTAGTGCTTTTTATTCATGTTTTATTGCCAAGAGATTTGTGTAATAGCATGTTAGGAAAGGGGCTTCCTCACGAGAGTGAGTTAGTCTATATTCGAAATTCTTAGACATCGGATAAGCATAAGGGAGTTTAGTAAACCAATCTAGCATGAAAACCTCTACCAATATCGATTTTCCTAATCCATGAGTTTGCCCCCATTTCTTAATTTTTATTTTCTAATTAGTTTACTGATTTATTTTATTTGCTTGCTTATGAGTTGTTAGTGACAGAACAAACCCCTTTAGTTTACCTAAACTTAGTAAAATCCATCTTGAAACTTGTGAGTTAATTTTCCCCGAGTTGGTTTGACATTTCGATCACCCATCTTACCCATACTACATTGATAAGCCATCAAACCGACCCCAAAAATACCATCTTATCAATTGGCGTTGTTGCCAAATCGGGATTTCAGTTAACCATTGGTTTTTTTTTGCATTTCCTAGGGACTAGGTTCTTTTTATTTTTCAGTTTACTAATTCTTCTACATTTGTTTTCTCTTTCAAGTGTATGAGCACTAGATCCAAAGTTTCCAGAACTCAGTTGCAAAATCCCCGGGATATCAAGGCTCTAGAACGTCAACGAAAGAAAAACAAAGGCTAGAACCGCAAGCTTTTCTCGAATAACAAGAGATGGCAGCTAACACAAACAATGTCAACACTCTGCAGGAAAATGCTGATGGGAATCCAATCCCACAAGTTCAACTCAACCCACAAGTTACACCAGCTCAAGACCGATGCGCGAACCCTCCTAGGACTATAGGAGAAACCAATGAACCAATGGTGCATGGTAATAGGAATGGCATTGAACCCCCTCCACTTGGTGCCAACAACTTCGAAATCAGATCAGAAGTCCTCATTATGGTCATGAACAAACCTTTCCATGGAATGGAAAATGAAGACCCCTTGGAACGCTTGGACAATTTCGACCAAGTGTGTGGTACATTTCTGCTGAATGGTGTTTCTTAAGACGCCTATAAACTCAGATTGTTCCCATTTTCCTTGGGAGGTGATGCAAAGAACTGGGAGAAGGGACTAGGACATGGAGCTATAAGAAGTTCGGATGATTGCAAGAAGGCTTTTCTCTCACGCTTCTTCTCGCCATCAAGGACTGCAAAATTCAAAAGCAACATTGCTAAATTCGGGCAAATGAACATGGAATCCTTTGCTGATGCTTGGAAGCGATTCAAGAGCTACACCTTTAAATACCCTCACCATGGCTTCACTCCTGAGAGCTTCTTAGACTCTTTTCACAGAGGTCTACAGAGATATTATCAGGCAATGCTGCACACTGCAAGTCAAGGTAGTTTCTTTGACAAATCTTATGTAGAGGGACTGGTTTTGATTGAGAAAATGGCTCAAAGTGACGCATCCAATGCTGGAGATTTCAATCGCTCAATGATATGTGTGATCTTTATCGTCTTTTAAGTCTTGTTTTCAATCGGTTTTAAGTAGTTTATGATGCATTTAGGTCCCATTAGGCTTGCATTTGTGTATATATTGCATTTGTGTATATATTGCATCTCAGGTATTCATGAAGGACTTGTGCATCATTCGGGAGTTAAAACGGATAAAAGAGCCGAGAATCAACGTTTTCTGGAGCTATGTTCGGTCAGGCTTCATTCTGGATCAGTAAGGACTGCTCAGGCTAGTTGGATCGGTCAGGAGAGGAGTTTGGATCGGTCAGGAGTGCACCAGTCATCTGAATCGGTCAAGACCAGATGTGGATCGGTCACCCCTTGACCGATCCTGACCCTGTGCGAGTGAAAATCTCCAAAACCCTTATTTTATGACGTTTTTACCCCTTGTAGCCTCTCTATAAATACTTGTTTAAGCCAAAAACCCTAGAAAGAGAGATTTTAGTTTCATTTTTTGCCTGCCTTTGTTCTCTCTCACTTCTTCTTTCATTTTGCTACTTTGAATCTCATTTTCTTTAAGTTTTTATGTTTTAATCTTGTTTCTTTGTTCATATCCTTTAATGCTAATTTTAGATCTTCTTATTTCTTGTTGAATCTTGTTAGTTTGTGTTGAATCTGGTTAGTTTCTGATAAATCTGGTAGATTCGTATAGATTTTGTGTTAGTTTGCTATTTCAATCTTTCTTATCCTTCTTTTGCTCATCTCTTCCATGGAAAAACATAATTTCTCCTTAGATCTTTGTGTTTATAACATGGGTTGTGAGTAGTCACCTTTTAGGTGCTTGATTGGGCAAGATTAGGGTATTTAGGTTCTAGATCTATGTGATTAGGGCTTGGAATCACAAATATCTTCATGCAATAAGATGCTCTTAAGGCTTGGTTGGATTCGGCCAATCCAACCATTGATCTAAAGAAGACTTCTAAGCCCGAGAGGGTTATATAGACTTTTTGTTCATGTCTTTTGCAATTCTGAAATTATATTCTTGAATGGATAGATTTTAGGATGATTGTACTAGGGATCTTTATGCATCTAATTTATGTTTAACATGCGGACTCCGTGTGTTAACATCATTCGGACAGGTGTTAATCACGCGAGAGCGGTTTAGCACAATTTGAAATACTATAGATCTGAGATCACCCTTTGGATGAAATTAATCACTTAGACTTAGGATTTATTACCTGTAATCGACTGCCTGGTCAACTGCCTATCTTTATCTTTGAAATTAATTATCGTTGTTCATCATCGTTGTTAGCTTGCATTCTCAGTACTTTCCTTTGCTAAAATTGACACCTTTAATCATGTTCATTGTAGGATCGTTCAGTGACTGTGTTCGTTCCTCTTAGACCTGAAATAAGCATATAGAGTATTACTGTTAACTAACATCATCCTCAATGGTTCGACATTATACCCGACCTTTGCACTGAGCTATATCTATCTCACACGCAGAAAAAAACCTATTTATCAAACTGACGCCGTTGTCGGGGTCATGTTTGATATCGTAAAATCTTGTTAGCAAATTGGCGACGTTGCCATCTCGGGATTTTCAAGCTAGTAGTAGTTCTTTTGTTCGTTTTGGGGGCTAAGTTTATTTCTTTGTCATTCTCATTTTATTTTCGTTCTTGGTTTCAGGTGTATGCAATTAAGATCACACGGCTCATCCGACATTCTTCCCCTGAACCCAGACATTCGCGCTATTGAATTACAAAATCTACGAATCCGTCGCGCAACCGAACGTCAGCTACATATCGAACGTTTGAACCTCGTCATGGACGATATTCAGGAACCCCATGCTGCATCCAATCATAATGCACCCGCACCCAAACCCAATGCCCACCCTCCTCAGGAGAATATTCCGGCACAACCACAACCGCTCGCACAGTTTCAACAAGTTCCAGTTCAGGAACCGTTTCCTTTTGTTCGCCAAGTCCCATATGCTACTACCATTGGAGCCTTTGACCCCCCAATCGCTAATGGACAGCGCACTGGCATTCTTTCGCCGCCCGTCAACCAGAATAACTTTATGATCAGCTCAGGACTCGTCGGAATGATAAAGGAAAACAAGTTTAGTGGTTTGTCAGATTAGTGCCCTGTCGATCACATTACTGTTTTCGACCAACTTTGCAGTACAGTCATTAACAACGGAGTTTCCGAGGATGCCTTCAAGCTCAAGCTATTTCCGTTTTCTCTGGACGGTGTTGCACGCCAGTGGGAATAGAAGCTTCCACGAGATTCCATCACAACTTGGGACGCCTGCAAGCGGGAGTCCGTCAAACATTTTTTCCCGTCATCACAGACTAACATGCTCCTGGAGACAACTCTGGGTTTAAACAGCGAAATCTCAAGAGTTTCGCCGAAGCATGGGAGCATTTCAGTTCCTACACCTTTAAATGCCCTCACCATCGATTTTCAGAATTGAGCCTGGTTAATACATTTTTCAGAGGACTTACCGACAAATACCAGCTTGTCCTCAACACAGCAACTGGTGGCAACTTTCACAAGCTTACACCGGACCGCGGGATAGAACTCATTGAAGACCTCGTTCAGAGCAGTACTTCTCACGTAGAAGATTATGACAGAACCAACCGATCTACGGTGCCTATCAAGGATGAAAACGTCAAGTCAGAGATCAAGTCTCTGAGCGACAAGATTGACAAGCTTCTCACAGCTCAGCTATCACCTGTTAACTTTATCGGTAACACAAACGATACAACGCAGGACGACATCACTGTTGAAGAAGTCAACTACATGGGAAATCAAAACTACAAACCGTATAATCCAAACCTCTCTTATCAGAGCACGAATGTGGCTAATCCACAGGATCAGATTTACTTGACACAGCAAAAGTACACTCCGAATTACTCAACCTAGGGATTCTAGAACTTCGGTCATCAGAACCGACCTCAACAACAACAGAGCTTCTATCAGACACAACAAGTTGAGAACACCAAACCACCCGGTTTCTCAAACTCTCAGCCACAACAGCAATAATTTCAGGGAAATGGAGGACCCATTGTCCCGCAGGAGAGTCAGAACACGATTTTACTGAAGCAACTCTTAGAAGGTCAAAAGAAAAATATGTTGGATACAACAACATTTATGCGTGATATCACTTCTCGTGTCGACAAACACTACACAGAATTGAACGGAAAATTCGAATCACTCCCTTCACACGTAAAGGCTTTAGATAACCAGGTCGCCCATGTGGCCTCGTCTTCCAAGCGCCCTATCGGAACTCTTACAGGCCGAACGGAAATGGCTAAGGAAGAGTATATTAATGTCCTACACAACCTTGAACTCATTAAGGACAATTAGAATCGAGAGGGGGAGAGGAGTTATGTGGAACATATCTCCGCTCAGCAATTACACGGTTTTGGGAGGACCATGACTTCTCGGTCCGGCCCTGCTTCAAACCCCCTTCAACCTGCTTTTCCGAGTCGTCTTATAGCTAAGGTTTATGATGATCTCGCAGACAACCTCAGCGCAACCAAGAGAAGAATGCCAGAGATCAAGGCATTGCTGACAAACCCGAACTATTCAGACAAGCATAAGGAGAAGCTGAGATCATTGATAACCAAAATTGAGACATATGCTGAACATTTCATTCACCTTTCAAACCACACAACGATTCAGACTTAGAATCTGACACTTCACCTATCGCCGAGACTGATCCGACTTAATTAGTGCATCAAGGGAGTTTTACTCTTCCCTGCACTATATTTTCCATTCAATTCGATAATTGTCTGTGCGATTTAGGCGCTAGCGTCAATGTCATGGCATATTATGTTGCTAAGAACTTAGGTTGTTCGTCTTTTGATCCATGCAGGTTTGAACTAGTACTTGCAGACATCTAGCTCAAGAAACTAGTGGGAATGTTAAACAACCTCCCCATCACACTATAGGGAGTCGAGATCAGAGCTGATTTTGTGATCCTCCGTATGGATAGAACACCCAAAAACCCGCTTATATTTGGCCGCCCCTTTCTCTCCTCTGTCGGCGCAGACATTGATGTCCGAAATGGGGTAGTTAAACTTAACTTGGGCTGACACAGAACTCAAACGTACTATTCCAGGAGAGATTTACATAGTGAACAGTACAAGGAACACGCTTTCACCCTTGGGATCACCAGCTCGGAAAGCGGGTATGACAACATGTCTGAGGAAAAATCTTACCAAGAAGAAGACATGTCTGAAATAGACGACGCTGAAAAGTCAGATGAGAACTACGAAATTCACAATGAAGACCTACCTTTGTCTGAATGCAATGCCAACCAGAGCAGATATAGAGACATCAACACCTATCTCGATCCAGGATGTTATCATCTACCCCTCAATATTCTCGGTGTTAGATTGCAGAAGGCTTTATGCGACACCAGTTCCTTGGTTAACGTTATGACAGATGCTTTCTGTAAGCATTTGGGCCTTATACCCGCACCTACTTCAGTCACACATTTAGCTAGCAACTCTGGAAGCTGTATCCCACCTATCAGGATAGTCCAGTGCGTTGCCATCCAGATCCAGAATTTGTGGGTCAACACCGACTTCTATGTGATAGAGTCTATGTCGAGGAGGAACGGAGTAGTTGTCTTGGGCAAGGAATTTCTCAAAGATGCCGGAGGATTTATAGATTTCAGACACTGTGGTCTCGCTTTACGAAGAGTCACAAAAGATTATCGCGACAGGACCTATTTTCCAATATGTGGCTATACCAAAAGCAAAGATGAGTATGACACTCAGGATATGCACGAGTATCACGTTCCAGGATCAGATATTGGATCTAACGTTGTAGCAGAGCATGGAGAAATTGAAGACGCATAAAGTTTTGTAAGAGACACACGTCAGTACATACTCGAAGCGTCCATTAACGAAGCTCAGTTCCGACTTACTGAGTTGTTTGAAAGACTACAGTTAAGGAACGAGACAACTCGTGGTATTGTTAACGAAGCACCAAACGGAAGAGTTATCGTCCCAGATCCTCCACATGTATACACCCCAAGCTATCTTCTTTAGGAAGAGTTAGCTACACGAGTTTCGAAGATGGAAGGCATACACGTTTTGATCAAGTCGTTATAAGAACGCTCATGGACCGAGTATCGAGGCTCGAGTCCAATCAAAACCGTCACTGACAAAAATTCAGGACATCAAGCTTTGTCACGTTAAACAAGCTCGCTTGGGAGGAAATCCCATGTTTATCCCTTGTATATACATTATTTGAATATTTCTATTAAAAGTTTATATTGATGGCGGAGTACTAACGAATTTTATAGTTTGTCAAATTTCAGGAACAAAATGTTTTAGACCCGAAGAAAAAGATGAAACTCGAAGGAAGAACGACTTACAAGGCATTGGATTGGTCATGAGCCGACCAAACCAGAAACCAGACAGACAAGAGAAGGATCGGTCATCTGACGATTGATCCGGGCGAAAATGCGTGTACCCAGGTACAACATAGGTCAAGACATGCCCGATGCACTGCACCCCCTTGACCGATGCTCCTCTTTCTCCTCCCTCTTGTGCGATTTTGCCGTAGTTTTATGAGTAAAAACCCTTCTTTTTCACTTCTTCTTCATTCTATCTTCTTCCTTCACTATTTTTTCTCCATAAGAACATCTTCTCATATTTAGAAACCTTGATTCTTGCTCAAAAGTGTTGATTTTTGTTGCTAAAATCTTGGGTTTTCTTCTATTATTGCTAGTTCCATCATCTATTCCACCATTCAAGCATCTAAGGTACAAAATCTAATCTTCCATTTTCGTGGGTACTATTCACCATGGGTAAAACTTATAATTTTTGAAACTTGTAGGTTGTGATTAGTATCCCATTTGCTTAGAACTCTTTGAAAAAGATAATGTTGCTTGTTTTTCTTGATGATTAAGCCTTATATTGTATGAATTTTGAAAATCTTGAAACTTTGGCTTTTGTGTTCTTCATGAGAATTTGGCTTTTGTGTTGCTTGTTTCTCTTGATGATTAAGCCTTATATTGCATGAATTTTGAAAATCTTGAAACTTTGGCTTTTGTGTTCTTCATGAGAATTTGGAATTTGAAATTTGAAATTTTGGTCCAATGAGAATGGCTAGCATGTTATATGATGAAATTGAAATTAGTTTGTTAAGAAGCTACAAAGATTTGAGCTTTAATTGGATAAATTATGGAATCTTGTAGATTTTTGATGTGTTCTTGAGAAAAGCATGTTGAATCTTGAAATTGAAATTTNGAAATTGAAATTTGAGCTTGATTTTTGGATGATTATATAATCGATTTGTGATGGATTTTGTCTATTGATTGTTTCCCTTTGTATTCCATCGATTTATGAGCTAATATTTGTAAAATTTTAAAATTTGAACTTAATGAATCGTTGAACTTGATTTTTGTAGATATTTTATGTCGAGTTTAAGGATACCTGAAATGGATAAGGGAAGAGGCAAAGTGACTGCACGTACAAGAAAAGATAATTTAAACGGTCCAGGACCTAAAGTTAGACCGGGTTTTGTGCCAAAAAGACGTCTTATTATCGAAGAACCCGAACACTTGCCTCATGATTCACCACCGAAGATGGATTTCGAATATGTTCAAGAAGAAGAGATACCAGAACCAGCAACATCCCATAATATGCACGAGGCATTATCATTCTTCCCACCACCCCGAGAGGATCCCGAACCCATAGACCGTTCGGTGGACTATACAAAGACTACCCTCTATCACGCACTGATGGAATGTGGGTTTGTACCCTCAGTTCTACCCGACAGTGCCACGCTGGCTACCTTAGGCATAAAGAGCGATGTTCGACAGATCATGCAAGCCATGGGCACCGATTCACTTATGGATCTTCGTGTTCCAGGGTTCAGAGAGTTCACATGCACCTTTCTTGCCTCGCTAGAAGTTTTCTTCCCTGAAGACGACACGCCGGAAGATTCTGAGCATGGGTATATTAGCTTCACGGGTTTGGACGAAGTCGAGCATTAGATTTATTTCGACGATAGTGCTGAAGTTTTTGGATTCACCAAAGGAGGTGTGATGTACGGAGCGCTTTCCTCTGC
>OVAO01001279.1:0-15723 GCA_900406285.1 Biscutella auriculata
CGACCCTCGTCGAGTCCTCTCGCGCAAGCTCGAGCGGTCCAAGGGATACGTCAAAAATGCTAATGCCAAATTGATTCAAGCAAAGCATGACCAAAGTGATAAATCATCAAGAATAACAAACGCCAATATCAAGAAGTCTAGCTAAGATTCATTTTCCAATTTCAATCTCAATTCTCAACAACTTCACACTCTAGCTAGATTCTACAAGATTCATTATTCACATTGAGTTCAAGATTCAAATCAAGGTAGATATCATACCAAAGAAAACAAAATATCACCAAACATCACTAACATTTCCAATATAACAATCTTTCCATAAGTTTCTCACGAAAGCTTATAAATCTAAAGTTTGAAATCTTTTTCAACATTGGTAAAATTAGGCTCAAATAATTAAGAGAAACAACATGCATCATCATTCCAAGGGTTCATTAAGTATAAAGCATATTAATCACAGCCTAAATGTTGCAAAAATCAAGTTCAAGGCAAGAGTGAATAGTACCCACAAAATAGAGTTTTGAAATCAATACTTTGGTGCTTTGGAAAGACAGATAGTGATGTAAGCTAGCAAGCAAGTGTAAAATTCGAAATTTAGCCTAAAAATTAATAAAAAACGATGAATAATGCAAGCCAAAATAAAACATTGAGTTTTCTTGTCAAAAATGGTGAAGAGAGAGTAATAAAATCAAGTGGGAGAGAAGAAGAAGCATGGGGAAGTGTGAAAACCCTTAAATGTGTAGCAAACCAAGTTAAAAAGGGGAAAATAAATTTTAAAAACCCACATCGGACAACTTCAACTGCTGTTGTTGACCCATGATATTGTGAAATCCGAATTCTTGAACGATATCGATTAGGTTCAACCGATGTTGTTGACCGATATTCTCGAGAAACTTGATTATTGCTCAATATCGGTCAAGGTCGATCGATGTTGGTGATCGATGTTGTGCACTTGGCTGAAAATCTTCCCCTTTTGCTCCACTTCCTCCATTCTAAACGTTTAATACTTGGAAAATTGAACACTAAACCAAGATTGGTCCTTAAAATGCTTGTCAAACCATTCCCAACTCCTATAACACATGGCTCATCAAATCCGGCTTGCTCATAGCGAGAAAAATCTGTCCCAACCGAAGAGAGACAACTCATCATTGTTGAACTTGAGATAAACCCCGACTGTTTTTAAGAATGTTCTTTCTAGTATAACCCCCTCATCTACTCGTATTCTTGAATCCAACACGTAGAAATCGGCATGCAACTAAACGTTTCGTATCTAAACTAATGTTCCCATAAGCACTCCACTTTGTGCAACATATTTGCCTTCAAGGGTGGTTAGATAAATCGATGGGGGGAGGTCCGGGTCAAATAGCAATGATTCGAAGCACTTATTTTTACACTATTTCGGAAACCAGAGCAGATCCGTAAATAAAATAACAGACTAGTTCTTGTTCTTTCTGGATCCTAAAAAAAAATAGAAGAAGTGCTAGGCGGTCACAAAGATCTGTAGAGATCATGTTCACAAAAGAACTTGTATCACATAATGCATAACCCATATAACCTCCATTGATGCTAACCGGAATATGGTACAATCTCAAATCCTTCTGCGTTGCCAATACCCTGAATCCTTTTGGTAGGTGAGGGGGATTTTCCCACCATGGAATACCTTCCTCCTCATCTTCACCACCTCTTCCTCTACTAGTCTCAGCTTCTCCAATACTTGTTCCTTCATCAATACCAAGTACACACGCTCGCTCTTCCAATCAAGTATTTCTCTTTGATATCTGGATCTCACATAATTGGATTCAGTCTTTCCCAACATCTAGGCATATGACTCCATTCTTGACATCAATGTCAACTCCAGTGGTGGCCAAGAAAGGATGGCTGATCATTTAGCTGGATCAGCCTCGCTAGGAGGTGCATGCGTGGTAGAGTCGGGGGAAATAACAATCTTGTCGAAGTCTATGGCTTCAACCTCAAATTTCTCTATCTTATCCCGAAATTTCTCTTTGAGTGCCTCTGTGCAATTTGGGATTCCATCCATTCTCTGATCTTTGGCAACCTTTGTGCAATTTGGGATTCCATCCATACTCCTTCTTAGGAGATTATTTCTTGCCAGGAAGAAGCTCCATTGGGTGTTTGGAGGAAGAAGCCACTTGAGCGACCTGGTTGTTGTGAAGGCTCATTGGGCGCTTGGAGGAAGAAGCCACTCGTTCAGTTCGGTATAAATATGATCCACCTTACCACAAATTTCTTTCTTGAATGTTGTGAAGTCTATGTTATGTCGTGTCTGCTCCTCAAGAAGTTGCTTTAGCAGAGAGTTGGTTTGATCATTATATGCACCAACAGGTGTTGCATTCCCGTGGTGTTTTTGTTGTTGGGTAAGTAGGAAATCTTAGGGGACGGTTCTGATAACCTTGCTTCTAGAATTGCGGTATGTTCTTATACCATTTGTTCTGATAACCCTGATTTTGATATCCTTGGTTGTAGGCGGGTCTCTGAGCTGGATATACCTGGTCTTGCGGGTTAGAAATGTTGGTGTTCCTGTAAGATAAGTTATAGTTAACCTTGTAGTTGTTAAATGGAGGTTGGTATCCTTGGTTTCCCATGTAGTTAACCTCTTAAATATGATACTCCTCATACATACCCTCATCCACATTTCCTATAAGGTGGACTGTTTCTTGCTGAGCACTGAGCAAATTATCAATCTTCTTTGTGAGGGATTGAATCTCCTTCTTATATTACTCATCCTTGATAGGAGTGATGCCTTGGTTTACCCTACCATAGTCTTCACCATGGTGACTTTTACTCTGAGCCAAATTCTCAATCAGAGTCAACCCTTATTCCCTAGTCAACACGTTGAAGTTACCATGGCTAGCAGTCGTGAACATCATCTAATACTTCTTAGAACCCGTGATGTGTGCACTTGATGGTAATAAGACTTGAAGCGATCCCATGCTGCATCAAATGATTCGGTACCCTTCTGCGTGAACCCTAATATTTTGTTCCCTAATGAAGTTGCCCTATCTGGAGAGAAAAATGATTAAGGAATTCCTTTTTGCACTGCTCCCATGTGGTTATTGAATCCCTTAGTAGTTTCTTTTCCCAATTGTGAGTACGATCACCCAATGAGAAGGGGAAAAGTCGAAGCTTTAGGGCATCTTCATTGACACCGTTCATCTTTACAGTTCCACACAACTTGTCAAAGACATCTAAGTGGTCAAGGGGGTGTTCATCAGGCAAACCGTGGAACTTGTTGTTATGAATCATGGAGATAAAGCTGGTCTTTATCTAAAAGTTGTTGTTGTTCAGCATCGGCGCCCTAATACCAGCACGAGATCCGTGCGGTGTCGGCTGATCAAAAGTTCCAATGGTCTGATCCAACTGAACTGGTGCATTGTTAACTGCAACAAATACTTCTTGTACCCCTTCCGTCTCTAAGTCGAGACGATTTAATGTGTTGAGCGCATTATGCTTGTCTTCTTACGCGGGGGTTTAGTCTCTCCAAAGCACGGATGTCGACTGAAATCTGTAGAAGGTTTTCTCATCTGTGGGAACGAAGGTTCATACACCTAAAAACACATAGAAAAAGAAAACTCAAAAGTTAGTAACTTGAAGAAATAACTTAGGCCCTAAAGGACACAAAATACCTATTGCTAGTTTGAAATCCCAAATCGACGACGCCGCCAAGTTAATAAAGATATATTTCTTTCTTTATCCCAACACTCCTATTGGTTAGAAGAGTGGAGTAAAGAGTTTGGGTTTCAGGATTGAGGATTAAAAGGTGGGTATAATGTTGAACCAACTCGGGAGAGAACTAGCTCATTATGTGACGTGAGCTTAGCCCGAGGATGGATGACTTTGGCGTGATGAGCTACTGGTTTTGAAGGTGATATGATCAGAGTTTGCGAAAGATATGAATAGATGAACGTTTTGGTACATTTTGATGCAAAATGAGGTCTCGGTTGATGCGTTATTATGGATGACGAAATGGATGAGTGAAGTGGTGATGATGATGATATAATCAGATCATCTATGATAGGATCAAATGAAGTTATAGATGACTGCTACTTAGTTGATTCACACAAAAAGTAGACAGAATTTCTTCGAAGAAGAAAAGTTTGTTGGCTTCACACCAATCTTTAGTATAACACTCAAATGATCCAAAAATTGTTATCACAACAAAATGATGGATGTTTTACTCATTAGTTTCGTGCACAATATAAAGAGGAAAGAGATGACAAAAACTCCTCCTCGAAAATGACATAAAAATTAAATAAAGCAAAGACTACATTTAAAATTTAAAATATGACTCTTTGGCATCTTCATTCTTCTTTAATTGCTTCAACTTTATTTGAGTATAGTATTAGACCAAGATATTACTAAGTAGTATAGATGAAAGTAATTTATCCAGCCTCATTAAAACCTATGCTTGAGAAAACCCAAAGGGACAAAACAGAAGCATAGGAAAAAGAGTATTAGATAAACAACATAACTACTTAGTGGATATCTTGATCTTCTTCAAATGCTTGAATGATGTTGATGTAGCTTGGTACGTACTCATGCTCCTTGTCTTGAGTTTTCCTTAGGATATCCTCCATGATCTTATCTAGTTCCTTTGCTTTGCTCCCTTATGATTGTTCCATTCGGTATTTCCAGCGTCTTGGAAATGTCTTGAACCTCCGTTGTTCCAAATTCAGTTTGTGAGCCATCTAGGATCACATCATCCTCTCCCTCTTGAAAAGGATTTGACCTCAAATCTGTTTCATCATCTGCNCAAGATAAGAAACATTGAAAGCATTACTCACGTTATACTTACCTTGAAGATCAAGATGATAGACGTTGTCGTTGATCTTCTTGATGATACGAAAAGGACCATCTATCCTTGGTTTCAGTTTTGAATTCCTCTNCCTCTTTGTAGGGAAGCTTTCCTTCCTTAGGTGAACTCAAACTTGATCTCCCACGTCAAGTTTTACCACATTTCATCCTTTGTTCGCATACTTGGCATAAAGTTCGTTCTTGTGCTCATATTTTTGAGCCTTCTCATGAATTTTCTTGACCATATTAGCCTTCTTCTTTCCATCTAGAAAAACTCTTTCACTCAAAGGTAAAGGTGATAAATCCAATGGTGATAAAGGGTTAAAACCATAAACAATCTCAAACGGTGANGACCGCATGATTATAAGCAAATTCTACATGAGGCAATCATCCTTCCCAAGATTTCAAATTACTCTTAACTAAAGCCCTAAGCAATGTAGACAAAGTACGGTTAACAACTTCAGTTTGACCATCGGTTTGCGGATGACATGTAGTAGAAAATGACAACTTAGTTCCTAGTTTTGACCACAACGTTTTCCAAAAATNGAGTTTAGACCATAAAGTTTTCCAAAAATGACTAAGGAACTTAGTGTCACGATCAGAGACAATGTTTTTAGGAATGCCATGCAATCTAACAACATCCCTAAAGAAAAAATTAGCAACATTCAAAGCATCATCCGTTTTATGACAAGCGATAAAATGTGCCATTTTCGAGAACCTATCGACCACAACAAATATGGAATCTTTACCGGTCTTGGTCCTAGGCAANAAGAATTCTTACCGGTCTTGGTTCGAGGTAATCCAACTACAAAATCCATTGAAATATCAGTCCAAGTATGTATAGGAATAGGGAGTGTTGTATACAAACCGTGGGACTGAACTTTGGACTTAACATGTTTATAAGTAATGCGTCGATCACAAACCCGTTCTATGTCTCTTCGCGTAAGAAAGGCTCTTTAAAATCATGATCAGTAGCGTAAAAATCTTTTAAATGTTCAAAACCAATAACCTTAAGAACTTAAATTAGAGAGAAGAGTGTACCTTCTTGATAATGCGTCGGCTACAACATTATTTTTACCTTTCTTGTACTTGATCATGTATGGAAATGTTTTAGCAAACTCATTCCACTTAGCATGTCTTTTGTTGAGCTTATTCTTAAATTTAATGTGCTTGAGAGACTCATGGTCCCTATGAATCACGAACTCCTTTGGCCAAAGATAGTGTTGCCACGTTTGTAGAGCTCTCACCAAGGCTTATAATTCTTTGTCATAGGTCGGATAGTAGAGCATGGATCCTCCAAGCTTCTCACTAAAGTATGCTATAGGTCTTTTATTTTGCATTAAAACAACACCAATACCAATTCCACTTGCATCACATTCAATCTCAAAAGTTTTAGTAAAACACGGTAAAACTAGAAGTGGGGAATTAGTGAGCTTCTCCTTGAGAGATAGGAATGCTTCTTCTTGAGCTTGACTCCACTTGGATTCCACGTCCTTCTTGATCACTTTAGTTAGATGTGCGGCAATTGTGCTAAAATCCTTCACAAATCGTCGATAAAATCTCGCAAGACCATGGAAAGAACTCACATCGCTAACGAACTTAGGACTTGGCCAATCTCTTATAGCTTTCACTTTTTCCTCATCCACTTTGACACCATCTGCACTTACAACAAAGCCTAGGAACACGATGTTATCCGTACACAATGTGCAATTCTTAAGATTAGCATAAAGACGTTCTTTTCGTAAAATTTTCAAAACCGAGCTAATATGGTTAAGATGCTCATCTAGACTTTTGCTATAGATCATAATGTCATCAAAATAAACAACAACAAATACACCAATGAATGATCTAAGAACATGATTCATTAGATGCATAAAAGTACTATGTGCATTAGTTAAACCAAACAGCATGACTAACCATTCATATAAACCACGTTTCATTTTAAATGCGGTTTTCCACTCATCACCTTCTTTCATTCTAATTTGATGATATACACTTTTTAAACTAATATTAGAAAATATGGTGGAACCATGCAACTCATCAAGCATATCATCTAAACGAGGTATAGGATGTCGATACTTACAGTGATATTGTTGACGACACGACAATCGACACACATCCTCCATGTACCATCTTTCTTTGGTACAAGCAACACCGGAACAACACATGGACTCATGCTTTCACATATAAGTCCCTTGCTCATGACCTCATCTACTTTCCTCTTTAACTCATTAGTTTCAACCGAAGTTGTACGGTAAGCGGCTTTGTTCGGTAATGAAGCTCCGGGCACAAAATCGATTTGATGTTTGATTCCTCTTATCGGTGGTAATCCCTATGGACTATCCTCTGGAAAAAATCCTTAAAATCCTGCAAAAGTTCGTGCATCTCACTCGAAAAAACCGACTCCAAATTAGTTAAACTCGGTAGAGTTTCTTTGAAAACAAAAAAAGAAAAGGTTTATTAGAGAGATAGGGTTTCTTAACCTCTTGTGGTTTGATAATGAGATTAGATTTTTCAGTAGATACCTTCTCCTTCTCCTCTTGATTCTTGAAATGCAACTGATCTTTATAGACCTCTTGAGGTGTCATAGGCACAAGTATGATTTTCTTACCGTTAAACATGAAAGAATGCTTGTTGGTAAATCCATCGTGTATCACTTTGCGATCCGAATGCCATGGACGTCCTAAGAGGATATGACTAGCTCCCATAGGAAATACATCACACACAATATCATCTTGGTACTTGCCAATGCTCGTTGGAATGGTGACTTGATTATGAACCTTCATTTCTCCACTTTCGTTGAGCCATTGTAGTTTGTACTGTCTTGGATGCTTTCGAACCTTTAATCCTAATTTCTCAACCATAGATATACTGGCCAAGTTAGTACAACTTTTTCCATAAATAATGAGGCTACATACCTTGTCCTTAACCAAGCAACGGGTATGGAACAAATTTTCTTGTTGTATAAGTTCCTCCTTCTCAAATTGTAAGCAAAATGTATGTCTAGTAACAAGTATTTCTCCTTGAAGCGGTAGCTCGTCATACTCTCCCTCTTCAGAGGTGACCTCATCTTCACTCTCTTGCTCTGGTTGGATCTCTCCATTATCTAAAAGGATGAACAACTTTTTGTTAACACATTCATTCGCAAAATGACCCATACCTTGGCATTTGTAGCATCGAATGTGTNTGTTTTGATTTTTCTTTGATTAACCACTGATTTTCCTTTGATGTCACTCTTGGATTTCTCTTTAGGATTAGTAGTAAAGGTCTTGACGTCCTTTTGATGACTTGGCTTGGCCTCCTTAGACTTGTACGAACTTGAGATAAAGTTGTTTCGAGATGACTTACGACTTAATTGTTGCTCAATGAGAATTGCTTTGTGCAATAAATTCTCAATATCAACATATTTTTGCAGCTCTAGTTTGTCTTGAATATCCCTGTTAAGACCACCCATGAATCTCGCCAAGGTAGCTTCACAATCCTCTTGAATATCGGCTTTAAGCATAAACGTTTCTAACTCTTGGAAATATTCCTCTACTTTCTTTCCACCTTGAGTCATTCTTCTAAGACGTTGATGTAGTTCACGGTGATAATAATTTGGCACAAATATTCTCGTCATTATAGTTTTGAGTTGATCCCAAGTAGCTATCGGTTCATCACCAACTCTTCTTCTTGTAGTTAATGGTTGTTCCCACCATGTAAGAGCATAATCCCTACACTCCGTCATTGCTATCTTAACCTTACTAGCTTCAGGGGGTTTTCTACAATAAAAAACAAGATCCATTTTCTTTTCCCAATCAAGATACACATCCGGAGCATTTTTACCGACAAAAGTTGGCATTTTGAGCTTTATGTTGTCAAATTGATCTCGTCTTTGAGTTATTGGCTCTTCTCGTCGTCTCCTTGGCTCTCCATTACTTCTATGACTTCTCATACTATGTGTTGAACTGGAATAATATGATTCTATAGGCAGCGACACATTTTCACCATTTTCTCCATTTACAGGTCTACGATGGTGCGATCTATGAGCTGGTTGTTTGTGAGGGGCCGGAGGTGTATCATTCTTTTTCTCAGCCAAAATCTCTTTCATCATCAGCCTCATTTCCTCCATCATCAATTTCCGTTCGTTCGCCCTACTTGTTTCTTCCTAATCGTTACTTCCCATCGATTTCACTTGACGTCAAAAACAACAAGAACAAGAAACAAATCAAAGCAACTATGGTTGAAACGAATCAAACAGAGCAAATCTATCAATGGTAGATGAGTATATTTTGAGAAGATAAACAGTCCAAAACGAGAATTAACTATCAAATTTTGCTTCAAGCAAAAATCGCATAAAAATCGTAAAAATCGAAAGAGAAACGAGACATTTAGCTACTCCAAAGTGCTCTGATACCACTTGGCTCAAGGATGGATGACTTTGGCGTGATGAGCTACTGGTTTTGAAGGTGATATGATAAGAGTTTGCAGAACATATAAATAAATGAACATTTTGGTACGTTTTGATGCAAAATGAGGACTCGGCTGATGCGGTATGATGGATGGCGAAATGGATGAGTGAAGTGGTGATGATGATATAATCATATTATCTATGACATGATCAAATGAAGGGATAGATGACTACTACTTAGTTGATTCATACAAAAAATAGACATAATTTCTTCGAAGAAGAAAAAAGGTTTTGTTGGTTTCACACCAATCTTTAGTATAGCACTCAAATGATCCAAAAAATGTTATCACAACAAAAGGATGGATGTTTTACTCATTAATTTCGTGCACAATATAAAGAGGAAGGAGATAACAAAATCTCCTCCTCGAAAATGACATAAAATCAAAATCTCCTCCTACATTTAAAATTTAAAATATTACTTTTTTGCTTCTTCATGCTTCTTTAATTGCTTCCACTTTATTTGAGTCCTTTATTAGACTAAGATATTACTAAGTAGTATAGATGGAAGTAATTTATCTAGCCTCATTAAAATTTATGCTTGAGAAAACCCAAAGGGACAAAACTGAAGCATAGGAAAAAGAGTACTAGCTAAATCACTTAACTACTCAGTGAATATCTTGATCTTCTTCAAATGCTTGAATGATGTTGATGTAGCTTGGTACTTCCTCGTGCTCCTTGTTTTTAGTCTTCCTTAGCATATCCTCCATGTTCTTAGATAGTTTCTTTTCTTTGCTCCTTGTGATCGCTCCGTTCGGTATTTCCAACGTCTTGGAAATGTCTTGAAACTCTGTTGTTCTAAATTCAGTTTGTGACCCATCTAGGATCACATCAATATGACTTTTAGAGGGTCGATTAGGTCTAAGTCAATAGGTGTCTTAACTGTCACTTAAAATAATCCTAGATAACAATGAAATTCATATTGATTGTAGCAAGCAAGAATGCAACGAAACGATTTTAGAAAGATAAAAAAACTAAGAAAGTGGTAAGGGAATCAATTTCACTCAATTTGATTCTGATTTAGTGATGTTCAATTTCACAAAACAAGTTAATCTATGGTCTAAGGATTTCAGAATGAGATCAACCCACTCTCGTGGTAGAAATCCCTATCTTAACATGCAACGTAACACAATCTCTTGGCTAAACACAGAATAAAAAGCAATAAACACAATCCCTTGATCTTAACACAATCTCTTGGAAAGTCTGCAAATGACAACACAAAAAGGTATATTCTAGAAATTCATAAACACCTCTACGACAACAAATCTCCTAAGATCTAGATGAGGATGGCTAACCCTAATCTAGCATTAAGATCACCTAATAGAAGATCACAAACCATAGAAGAACCTCTAATCACCCTAATATGTCCTAAGAATTCACTTATAAAAGACTATTCACTAGCCATACTAGAACACAAGATTTCATGGAAAATCTATGTCCAAACATGCTAGAATAGAAAGAAGAAGATATATCAAGCAAGAAATTTTGATTAATGACTTGTAGATTCAAGAAAGAAACATAGAAATCTTCATAATAACAAAAGACTATTCAAACTTAGGATAATGTCCTTCTCCCCTATGGTTTTAGGCTAAAAAAGTATTTATAGTTGCAAAAAACAAGCATGGAAAACTTATTAAAACAAGCAAAAAACATTAATATGGACAAGATCTGTCACCCATGATCAATGCTGGTGACCGATCCAGGTGAAAAGTTATGATTCTTGACTTGCACCGGTCACCACCACTGGTCAATGGTAGTGACCGATGCTCCCCGTTCTTGATATCATCTTCACATGCATCGATCAATCTTGACCGATTCTCATGGTCGATGCTCCCCATCCTTGATCTTTCATGATCCAAAATGCTGTAATATGTGCACAAATCCGCTCAAATCACCTGAAATGTAAAATATGCAACCCTAAAAGACCTAAGTGCAATCCTAACTATACAAAAACGATCCTAAACAATGGGATAAAACGACAGAAAAACACAAATATCACTATAGGGCCTTAATGCACCACACGAGTGGGGTAAGACCGTGTAACCCTTGTTGAGCTCAAGATGGTGCAATAATGCCATCTTTAGAACCGGTTCTACTAGATCATGGGATCCAAGAATGGACTCTCTCCAAGACCTAACATTTTAGCAATTATAAACTTTCCTTATTTGATTCTTGCATTGTTTCCTTTCTTGCATTGTTTCTTTCTTGCTTATTTCTATTTCTTTGCTTGCACGTTAAGTTCTAAACCAAAACCCAAAACTCTAACTGACTTCTCTGTGGATTCAATCCATAAGTACTCAACTAAAAAAGCTATGCACTTGCAGCCAGTGTGGTGACGAGGAAAATGTTAATTAAAACCTCTGATTATTTTTAAGAGAAATTAACCACATCAGCACGCAATTGATACCTCCAACTATGTCCAAGGTCTATTAGATGTCAGGAAGAGTACAAGGCTGCTTTCTTAGGGCAGTTCTACACTAAGGCTATATCTACTCAGCTCAGGAACAAGATCAATAGCTTCCAGCAACTTGCATGGAAGTTCCCATGATGTTCTTTACCGCTTCAAGCAATACGCTACTGATTTTCCGCACTATAGGTTTAATGAGGTAAATCTTCTTAACATCTTTTACAATGGTGTTGAAAAAAGTACCAAAATACTCTAAATAATGCTAATAATGGAGACTTCTTGACCAAGACTGATGAGGAGGCCCATGAGCTGATTGGAAACATAGCTGTGAGCCACATAATTGATCATGGATAGCCAAGAGTCAGATCCTCTTCAAGAGAGAGGGGATGATATGATCACAGATAGCCAAGAGTCAAAGACCGATTAAGAAGAGATATCTCAAGTGCCCACCAGACCTTTCACTAGAGGAAGAGCTCAAAGGCTTGCTAGAGCCTTGAGTCATGCATGGGAAAGCCTAGAGGACAACAATCAACACTTGAAGCTTGAAGAAGAACCAAATCCAATATATTGCCTTCAAGTGTCACCTTCAGTTCATGAAGGGTTAGACACTCTTTTTCCTAGGGTGGGTTTTATCCCACCCAAGGTTTAACGAGGCTCCTTATCTCAATCATAACCTTTTGATGAACCTTCAAGGAATCCTTAATACGAAGAATCATTGCTACTTTGCCTTCCTTCCTTCCTTTATCTTAAATTCAATGTTTTATGCCCACTTGTTTAGGGTTTTGCTTTCTTTCTTTTCAAGCTAGAGTATGTAGACTCCTTGTTATCAACTTTGGTCATTTTAGCTAACTCGTGAAATCAAACAAGATAATTTTCTCTCTAAGTCAGCTCATCCTTTAAGTGTGTCATATCTTGAAGGATTTTTGGTGTGTATCATCTAAGATCTCGCAGTATCAATGAGCCTCTCACACTCCTAGTGGTCCATTCGTCCCATTTCCCTCATTTCCTTCCATTTACCCTGACCACGTTCCCTATCGCCTCCGTCCGTACCATTGCTTGACCGTGCATCGCCGGATCTCCACCTCATTCAACTCCATCGACGGTTTCTGATTTTCCCTCGACTAAGCCTTGACCTCTCTTCATCTTATACCTATTTAAGAGCTAGTGGAACCCCCACCTCCATTGGATCACGTCTTCCCGACGTTCCAAGCTTCAGTCTGGGCCTCATGGCGGCCGATCGTTTAGTTCTATTTAGGGGTGGTTCGAATTCTCAAGGGAGTTTGTGTCAAATGGTATCAGAGCCACTTGAAGAGATCTCAACCAAAGACAAGGAGTTTCCTCTTTCTTTTCTTAAAGTTCTCAACTTTTCTTCTTTTAGCTTGTTTTCTTTTCGTTTCATAAACCCAAAACCCAAAACAATTTCCTTTTTTCTTGCTTTTTTTTATGTTTTATGCGTTTTTTGCTTTGCTTTCTTTAGATCTTCTTTTTATAAAACCGAAAAACCACAAAAAGATATTATCTTTCTTAAGTTTCCTTAAGTTTTAGTAGTCTTTGTTTCGTATTTTGCTTAGATCCATCCTTGCAAGCCTTTTTACCTTCAAAAACTTTCAAACAACCAAAAAGATTTCACCTCAAGTGTTTCTCAAGCTTTGCCCAAAAAGTTTTCAACTTTCTTTTGAAAAATCATTCTAATCTTCAAACTTTGTTCAAAGCTTTAGTTTTTGTGTTGACGGCGAGCCAAGACTGATTTCTCTGTTTTTTTGTTGTTTTATGCTAGGGAAGACACAGAGAAGCCAATGGAAAGCAAGAAAAAGTCAAATTTTTTAAAGTTGGTCGCTTCCGTACCAACTGTACGTACCACGTACTGCTATATCATCCATCGACCCATACTCTGCCAGACACACTACTTTGATGTACATCTCATCGTCTGAGCCTCGTTTTTTTAATTTTTGGCTTGACCAAATGGCGATCTAAATGAATTCAACCAAGGAGACCTCCACCCTCGTGATGAGCTCCCTGACTGATAAGTAGGTATTTTGCCTCTTCACTATCGACTAGCGAGAAATGAAATAATTGATGTATCAATGTAGTATAGTGGGGGTGATTGGGTGACTCGGGTTTTATCAAACAATAAGTCGGGGGTTGATTACACACTAGATCTATATAGAGATTACCAAGTCTAGGATAATTATAGAGGTTTGCTTCTGTCACTAAAACAACTTCTATTGAAAGCATAAACAAAATAACAATGCAATAAGATAGTCAACTCAATCAAGCACAAAGTCAGTGATTACGATTTAGCAAATAAAGAGAAGAACTAGGCAATCGAGAAATGGTAATTGACTCAGTGATTAAGTCTATCCGTATGCTACTTCATACTATCATTCAAATTCTAATCCTTAGTCTAAGATCTATCTAGATTAGGCTAATCCAATCCGTTGATAAAAACCCTTTTACTAATCATGCATTAGAACAATCTCTTGAATAAAACACATGATTAATAAGCAATAAACCCTAGTCTATACAACTACTAGGTAATCTTAGGCACAATTCCTTGGTTAAGCCTTACTTAGCATGCATTTGGTTCTTTCAAACATTTCATCAAAGACCTTCCTGACAATAAAACATCTAAGATCATGATTAAGCTAGCTACTCCTAATCAAGCTTTAAACACACCAAATCCATGAAGATATTAACTATCTAAGTTCTAAGCAACATAATCTAAGCCCTAGTCACCCTAATCTACCAAGCCAATCACCTAGAAAGATGACTACACACTCATGGTTTTAGCACAAAATCTCATGGGAGAATCATGCTTAGCCATGATTAAAACAAGAGAATAGAGAAAATAAGAAGAGAAATGCAATAGATAAACTCAAGATCTTACAAAGTATTCAAAGATTCAATGAGAGATTTAGAGAAAATATTGATTGAAAAGATGATAGGAGATATCTCAAGAGAGTAGGGTTTATGTCTATGGGAGAATGAGACCGGTCATGTGGGCCGGTCTTTAGGGCAGTCGGAATGATCCTTTAGCAGTCTGGACCGGTCATGTGTGACTAGGATGGAGGTTGGGATGAAGTCCGCTATGATAGGAACGGTGTGCGTACCGGCTAAGTTCGTGGCCGGTATATCGTTTGCGGATACGAGATCGGTCAGAGCATCAGTGAGTCTGGCATGTACGAGTGCACTTGCTGGATCTGCTTCATGGACTGATTGGTCAGGACACGAATTTGGACTTGTTCCATTTTTATGCTCCAAAACGCTCCTTAGACTATGCTTCTCGCTTTAAGTTTGGTTTCACACCTGAAATACAATTATGATATGCAATGCAAACTAAAAGACTCTAAATGCAACCTAAACTAGCAAGAAACGAATGAAAACGAGACTCAAAAACGACTTAGTATGCAAGATATCAACTCCCCAAACTTATCTCTTGCTTGTCCTCAAGCTAAGCAAAAGCTAAATGACGGAAAGAGGTTTGAAAACAAATCGGGAATCAGATCAACGGGTTGATAGAAAGGCAAACCAAGCAGTCAACAGGCAAGCGCCTAACACTAATGCAAACTAGACTATCATCACAAAGCTCTGTGTTACCAATTATAGAAAGAACTAGTCTAGGCTATAGCAGTTTAACCTACTCCCTTCTCATCAACTTGTTTCAGAACTTTTCAGGTTTCAAGCGGCTTTAGGTGTCTTTCCCTTCTCTACTCTTTATTGCATAAAGTAAATAAGGACAAACGATTTAACTTTTTGTTTTTTTATCTTTTCTCTTTTCTTTTCTTGGCGGTCTGAGCTCCCAAATCTTCTTGGGTATCATTTTTTAAATTCGGACAACCTTACTCTTGCTTCTTTTTCTTTATTTCTTTGGTGATCATCGCTCCCAAATCTTCTTGGGTATCATTTTTTTAAAGCAGGATCACCTTATTCTTATTTATCTCTCTTTTTGGATAGCAAATTCAAATGGTTGATTACCCTTCAAGATTTGGGCATATCATACTGATGCGATCCTAGATGGCTCACAAACTGTTTTTGAGATTCAAGACATTTCCAAGACTTTGGA
>OVAO01001280.1:0-15715 GCA_900406285.1 Biscutella auriculata
CACCATGTCTATACCAAACGTAATAATCAGCCATAAATCCTCTACGCAACAGATGATACCAAACTCTAGTTCCCGGTAAAAAAATTTCGTTCTTGCAAGTAATACATGGACAGTAAAACTTACCCCCACTACTTTGCGGGATTGGTTGACTGTTTACAACATTATGAATTCGGCCACTCAACCATAATACTCTGCGGCAATGTTATTTGTCTCCTCATCCATTCTCCGGTACATCCACTCTCCATAATTCCAATTATTATAAGGATTTGTCATATTTTTCTTTCGTAATGTTTTTTTTTGAACTTATGAGATCCTTGAGAGTATATATAGCTTAAAATGAGCGACCATGAAGCAACAAAGCTTTAACAACATTCGTGGTCGCTCCCATTAGTTACAACTACCAAAAATGAAGGAAAATTGTGTTTTAACCGACGAAGCGACCACAAATGTAGCTTTTGTGGTTGCTCATTAGTTGTTTGGTAGTCGCTTATTAAGAGCAACCAAAAATGTAGTCGCTCATCGTAGTCGCTCTTTGTCTGTTTTCTTGTAGTGCTTATTTGATAACAAACTCCTTGATAAGAAAAATTAAAAGTCATATTAGGTTCCAGATTATTGAGTCAACATCAGATCCAACAAAGCTTTAACAACATTTGTTTTCTAGGCGGGAATTTGGTCATGTGGTTCACTAGTTTTCCTGCACTAAACAATATCTAGCAATGATGGTACTAGGCAGTCAACAATAAAAAAGGCTCATACCATCATAAGAAAAAGTCATAATCCCTAAAATCCATGCAAGTTATAATAGTACTAAAACTCCAAGACAAAGAGATTTTATTTGAAAACAAAAACCAGCAAGCAAAGGTGGCCAATGCCACACTCCCTCATACTTATTTCACATTGCCCTAGTGTGAAAATAAACATGAAAGAGCGATTCATCAGCAGAACGGAAGCAAATAACATAAATGATAAAAGGATATTGTAAGTTTTGTGGTGATTTATGGAAAGACGGGGTGAGGCAGTGATCTTCTGGGTGCTTTGAGATCTGTTGGGACACATGGATCTTAGTCGTATCCAGTGTCAATCGAACCCTTGGGAGGTGTGATCAAACTTCTTGATGGTTTTTGAAAACTACCTATGGATCGACCTGTCATGTGAACAAATTGATGATCGCACCGGCTGGAGAGGAAGTTCGATCGAACCAAAGTGATACGATCGAACTCCTTGGTCTCGCCTTTCCAGTTTGATCGAACAATTATTGGTTCAATCAAACTTGGCGTGTTCGTCACTTGAAAAAAATTTCCACAAATCAACCTGAAACTCATCAAAAACAAGAAAACCCGTGAAATGCAATCAATAGATATAAAAATAGAGAAATACTAATAGGTTGCCTCCCATTAGCGCTTGTTTAACATCGTGAGCCTGATGGAAGTTGTGCCGATCAAGTGATGGCAGGGGTAGTAAGAGAGATTACAACCCTCTCTTTTGTAGTTGAATCTTGGGCATCTTTCCTAGGAGCCTTATGGGGTTCGGGATCTGGCAGTCTGAATGAGATGAAAGTGTTCATCAGCTTTCGCAAACCCTCTTCACCCTTTGCCTTCCACTCGAGAGTGATCATACCCAGAACCTTGTGATATGGTTTGGCCTTGTTTGTACCCAAATTGAATGCCTTGACCATTTTCCTGGTGTTTTACTATAGTTTTTTTATCTTCTTGTTTTCCTTGATCTTTACTGCAATTGACATCATTTTAGATTAATGTTTTACTTGTTTTCTTAGGATTTTTTTGGTGACAGAAAAACATCCATCGACTTATACATAATCGATCCTCTATAAGATTAATTGAGCTTGTTCATCCTGATTTAGTTCCACATTTTACCCTCATTCCATCCCTTATAGCCACTCTTCTAACTAATAGAAGAATCTCGCTATTACTGCTCCCGTTTTTTTTTTGTTGGCCTTGGTACTACTGTTGATCGATATGTCTGAAGTTACATGCATCATTATCAAATTGGGTAGCATTGATCTTGGGGGGGGGGGGGTTNTAGAAGAGGTTTGGGTGGTTCTTGTAGTTTTTGTTGTACCCTGTGTGTTAATAGTTCACCGGGTTTTTTATGTAGTCTTCCTTAGCCTCAAAATCCTAAACATAGTTTGCTTGCTGCGCATCTTTCTTATCACCCACAAAATTGAAAGCTCGTTGGTCCTTCGTCATCAGTTGATTTACTAGGACTCTAACCTCCTCTATCTCCTTCAAATGAGGTTTGTATCTAGCTGCATCATGATCATACTCTGAGCTCTTGTTAGCACTGCTTGCAGCGATGTTCTTAATCAGCTCGTGAGCTTCTTCGACAGTCTTGGTTATGAAGTCTCCGTTGCTGGCAGTGTCTAAAGAGCTTTGGTACTTCTCTCCAACACCATTATAAAAATGATAAGTAGGGTTACCTCATTGAACATATGGTGAGGGCAGACTGCAACGTATTGCTTGAATCAGTCCAGAGCTTCATGGGAAATCTATGTTGCAAGTTGCTTCAAGTTGACGATTTTGTTCCTAAGTTGGTACACTACGAAAAAAATCTTCATTGATAGCACTCCACCATAGCACGGAACGCCTAAATGCTATTGCAGACGGTTTCCAGATTCTTCAATCGTGTATTATAGCACATAAAACATGATATTCTATAATTTCACTAAAAAGAAACCAAAGTTGTGTTTAATCCAACAAACATTTCTCAATTAATCATTATATCATCAAATTTATTCAATTAGTTTGTTAATTAGATTCACCAAACTAAAAAATTAAAATCAATTTTCTTTCATAGCACTTCGCGACAACACGCACTTATGAATTGTTATTGTAGATGTTTGTAGATTTTCGATACTATATAATAGCACAAAAAACATTATGTGTTAGAGTTTCATCAATAGAAAACAAAAATTAACTTACAACCTAAAATGAAATTCATAAAATAAATACATTTCCATTTTTTTTTAAACACATCAAAAGATTGAGTTTTATGGATTATATGAGGTTTAGGGGTTATATGGTGTTTATAGGGTTTTACTTCATACTTGTGTTTTGGGGTTATAGATAAAACTTATAATATCTCTTTTATAAGATCTTATGCCGCTACTTGGACTCCTTTGAGCTTATTTCAAGATCTCTATTTCACAAAAATAAAAACTATATTCGGTATATATTGTTACATTTCAATACATATTCAGTAATAGAACAAAACTTTATATATTTACATATTTATTTTTAACAAATATATATTTTTAAGATTTTGACACTAGATAGTGTTATATTAATGATATCATATCGTTAAATTTCTTAGGGCGGTAACTTATTTCCGCCACACTAAGTGAAACTAAGTTAAAATCTGGCGTGGCGGAAATAAGTTTCCGCCCTATGAAATTTAACGATAAGATAGCACTAATATAACGCTATGGAATGTCAAAATCTTAAAAATATAATTATTTGTTAAATTAAATATGTAAATATATAAATTTGATTCTCTTATTGAATATGTATTGAAATGTAACAATATATACCGAATATTGTTTTTTTATTTTTGTGAAACTTAAATTTTTTTTGTTTCCCCTTTGTTTTAGGGGTTAAATGAGGTTAGGGTTTTGAAACACAAAGTTGGTGTTCGATGTTTGAGAACAAAAAAAAATCCAAATTTTAATAGAACATGAAATTAACCAAAGAAATACATTTATGAAAATAAAATAGTATTCAGAAGTTTGGCTATTATGGATAACATGAGGTTTAGGGGTTAGAAGATGTTTAGGGTTAATACTTCATACGTGTGTTTTGGTATATACTTTAACTCTTATCTCAAGATTTGTAACTCTAAAACTCTTTAAATAAAAAATAAATCATATTTTAGAAACGGGAAAAATCCCGAAAAGACTCGAACTTGTCCATTTGTCCTATTTAAACCACGAACTATCAGTTTACCCATTTAAACCTCATTACATGTTGACAATCCATTTAAACCTCAAACGTTGTTTGACATTTCCAAATAAACCACATCGTTAAATCTGTTAACTGTCATATTTGACAGTGCTTAATTTCCGTTTACTGGACGTTAATGAATACGTTGCCGTTTTAAAACAGAAAAATCAGACTCTAAATCTCCCAAATCGATCCCAAATTGAGTCATAACTCAAACCCTAAAAATTGATTTTGAAATCAAAGAAGAAAGCTTTGATGCCACCGAAGAAGAAAATTCTGGTAAGGCGAGTTCCTGTCCGAGAGGATGAAGAGATCGGAGCCGTTCGCCGAGTTCCTACTCGAGCCGAAGAAGTGGAGATGTCGGTGTCTGTTCGAGGCGTTGGTCCTTGAGTTCGAGGTGGTGGTTGCCCTCGGGTTCGCGCATGCGGAGGGCCGCTGGTTAGAGGAGGTGATGGTCCTCGTGAGGGCGTAGGCGGTGGTCCTCGGGTGCGAGGAGACGGTGGTCCTCCGGTTCGAGGTTGAGGTCGTCCGGGTAGAAGCGACGACGAAGATCCTCGATCTGACAATGATGATTTCAACGAAGGTAGATTTCAGTTTCGTCCGGTTTGGTCAAATTGAGTTAGTTTTGGTCTGATTTGGGTCACTTGAGACTGATTTGGGTCAATCGAGTGCGGGTATGTTGCAATTGAATCTGGTTTGGTGCAATTGAGTCCGGTTTGGTGCTATTGAGTCTGGTATGGTGCAATTGAATCTGGTTTGGTGCAATTGAGTCCGGTTTGGCGCAATTTAGTCCGGTTTGGTGTAATTGAGTCTGGTTTGGTGCAATTGAGTTGGATTTTGGTCTGATTTGGGTCAATTGAGTCTGAATTTGGTCTGGTTTGGTTAAATTGACTTCGATTTTGGTCTGATTTTGTCAAATTGAGTTGGATTTTGGTCTGATTTGGGTCAATTGAGTCCGATTTTGGTCTGGTTTGGTCAAATTGACCTCGATTTTGGTCTGATTTGGTCAAATTGACTTCGATTTTGGTGCAATTGAGTCTGTTTTGGTCAAATTGACTTTGTTTTTGGTTTGATATGGTCAAATTGTCTTTGATTTTGGTTTGATTTAGGTATATTTAGCTCAATTCTTGTTTTGTTCTGATAAATTAGTTATAATGTTTGTAGGTGAGTCAGGTCCAGTGGAAGTTGAGTCAGTTTCAATGGAAGTTGAGTCAGTTCCGGGGGAGGTTGAGTCAGTTCCGGTGGTGTTAACTGCTCCTGATGATGGCGGTGATGATGACAGTGATGATGGAGGTGATGATGGAGGTGATGATGGACCTGTTGATGGCGTACAAGGAGCTGATGATGATGTTGTTTATGATGATGATGTTCATATAACTGAAGAAGTGTGCATTGATTTGGCTGAAGTCTTTGGTGAAGAAGTGATGGATAAGGAAAAGGAAAACCAGAGTGATGAAGACAGCGCTGATGACATTTGGGATGATGACCGGATTCCCGATCCGTTTTCATCTGACTCTTAGGATGACAATGAGGACAGTGAGTGAAGACATCAAAAGCGCAAACATAGTGATGATCCTGATGAGTTGCTTGCGTTGGGAAAGAGTTCAATAATACACAAGATTTCAAGTTGGCAATCTTGATGTATTCACTGAAGACTCGTTATGATGTGAAGTTGTATAAGTCAGAATGTCATAAGGTTGGTGGGAAGTGTAAAGACAGTGATAGGAAATGTCAGTGGATAATGTATGCTTCCTATGAGAAGAGGAAGCAGAAGATGCATATAAAGGTCTTTGTTAATGAACATATATGTGTGCGATCGGGTTACTCAAGCATGTTGAAGGTATCAACAATTGTGTGGCTTTTATCAGAATGGTTAAGTGTGAATCCGAAGGTGACAAGAAAAGAGATAGATAAGGAGATTAAGAGGGAATATAATATGGTTGTAACTGAAAAACAATGTGGGAAGGCAAAGAAAAGTCCTTAAAGAAACGTGAGGCAAGCGACGAAGAACATTTTTCTCGGGTGCGGGATTATCAGGCCGAGATTTCCACAGCAATGCCAACACAAAATTCGAGTTCGAGACCATTCCAGGGCCAACTATTGGAAGCAAGCAAATGTTTTTCAGGTGCTATATTTGTTTTAGTTCACAACAAGAGTCGTGGAAGAAGACGTGTAGGCCCATCATAGTCTTAGATGGTGCTTTCCTAAAATGGGACATAAAGGACCATCTATTAGCTGATGTTGGTAGAGATAGAGACAATAGAATAGTTCCTATTGCATGTGCAGTAGTCGAAGTAGAGAATGATCCTAACTGGGATTGGTTCGTTAGACATCTATCGGGAGTTTGGATCTTGGAAATAGAAGCAAGATGGCAATTATTTCTGACAAACATAGGGTAATGTCCAAGATTACTTACTGTTAGTAATTATTGGTTTTGAATTGCTTTAGTAATGATTGATTTAACTAGTGTTAATAATAATTGGTTTAGCTACTGTTTTGTAATGTCTTATTAGCTATTGTTATACGCTTTGTACACCCATAATGAATTGGTTTGTACGCCCAAAATGATTGGTAATGAATTGCTTTGGTTTTGAACGTCATAGTTTTCTTTGCATGATTATGTCAAAATTGTTTTGCATGATTATGTTATAATTTTGTATGATTTTGTCATAGTTTGCTTTGCATGATTCTGTCAAAATTGCTTTGCGTGATTATGTTATAAGTTTGTATGATCCATTCATAGTTTGTTTTGCATGATTCTGTCAAAATTGTTTTGCATGATTATGTCATAATTTGGTTTATTCTTATTAGTTATTGTTAGTAATGTCTTTTGTTTTGATTACATGGTCTTGTGAACGTAGTGAAGAACGTGCTGCCACGAGTTGAGCATAGACAATGCTCGAAGCACATACTTAACAATTGGAAGAGAGACACCCGTGACAAAGAGTTGGAACGTCTATTCTGGAAGATAGCACAAAGTTACACTCAAAGAGAGTTTGCTGAACATATGGAAGAATTGGAAATGGTTAATCCTAACGCTCTAGTTTCTCTGCAGAGGGCAGATCCGTCGACTTGGTTTAGGGCGTTCTTCATGTTAGGTTCTTTGCTTTGAAATTGTTTGATTTGCTTTGCTTTGAAACTGTTTAGAAACTTGCTTTGAAAATGTTTAGAAACTTGCTTTGAAACTGTTTGATTTGCTTTTCAATTGGTTTTGAATTGCTTTGTTCGCTTGTTCTTCAGGTTAGGTTCTTTCTGCAACGACAATCTCAACAATTTGAGTGAGTCATTTAACAGAACCATTCGTGAAGCAAGGAGAAAGCCTTTACTAGTCATGTTAGAGGAAATTAAGCGTCAGTGTATGGTTCGAAATGCAAAGAGGTCAATTATTGCGGACATATTGAAAACAAGGTTCACAAGGACAACTCATGAGGAGATAGAGAAGATGATAGCAGGGGTACAACATTGCATCATACACATGGCTAGGCATGATTTATTCGAGGTTCAACTTCATGGAGTCGGTTATTGTGTGAATACGAACGCCCAAACTTGCAGTTGTAGGAAGTGGCAAATGGTCGGTATACCTTGTGTTCATGCAACATGTGTTATAATAGCAAAGAAGCAAAAGGTTGATGATTGGGTTAGTAGCTACTACACAAAAGAAATGTGGCAAAAGACTTACAAGGAAGGAATTAAACATGTCAAAGGCAAGATGTTTGGCCTAGACTCAAAATGTTACCTGTTTTACCTCCACCATGGAGGAATGGAAATCCCGGTAGGCCGAACAACCATGCAAGGAGGAAAGGAAGAAACAAGGCATCATCAAGTACGACAAAATTATCCAGGGCAAACCGAGTTATGACTTGTTCTAACTGCCATGAATAAGGTCTAATTGTAAGAATGTCACTGTCCAGCCACCTCTAAAGAAGCCAAGAGGTCGACCAAGAAAGAATGCCACTGTCCAAGTTACATTTTGTTATAATTCTGTTAAAATTTTGTTTGAATTGAATTTTTATTTTTATCATCATGTTTGAATTGATTTGCTTGATTGGTTTTGAAACTGTTTGTATAATTGGTTTGATTTGCTTTTGATTGCTTTGGAATTGTTTGAAACTATTTTGAAATGTTGGCCGTTTTGTTTGAAACTGTTTTGCAATGATTCAACTATGTAATTATACTCCTTTTCCATTGTGGCAGATGAATGTTGAAACATTAAAAAGTTCTTACGCACCCACTGAAACTGTTTGTATGTTCTGTTGTGCTTTTTATATGATATGCTTCTACCGACATGATCAGTTTCATGTAGGATTACAAGGAATTCCACAAGAAAAAGGAGTCCCTCAAGCAGAAGGAGTCACACATGCACAAAGAGTATCTCAATCACAAGGATCAGAAGCACCAAGGCAAAAAGAATCACAAGGAGCACAAGGTTGGGGACAAGCACAAGATTATGGAGATTTAGGATCACAAGATTTGGGATCATGGTTTCATTGCTCAAGCTAGATTGAATTATATTTTCTTGTGACAATGAGTATGACTGTTTATGTTTAATGTGCAAGCAACATTATGTTTTTAAGTCTCTTATTATGACTCTGGATGTATGACTCTGTTTCTTTAAATCTTCATTATAAGACTGTTTATTTTGGCTCATCTTTATTTTGCCTCTGTTTTTTTATTATAAGACACGATGATTAATAGATTTAGTGTCTAATTTTTCTTTTTTAAAACGACAACATTTTCATTAACGTCCACAGTAAACGGTAATTAAACATTGTCAAATATGAAAGTTAACAGATTTAATGATGTGGTTTATTTGGAAATTTCAAACAAAGTTTGAGGTTTAAATGAATTGTCAACATAAGAATGAGGTATAAATGGGTAAACTGATAGTTCGTGGTTTAAATAGGCAAATGGACAAGTTCGAGTTTTTTCGGGATTTTTCCCTTTTAAAAACCCTAAACTATAAACATTATATCATAAATCATAAATTCATCCCTAGACCCTAAATCCTATCTTTATCCATAAATCCTAAACCCTATTTTTCATTCATAAATCATATATTCATTAATTTAGATCAAAATAAATCAAAACTTTATAAACTCTAAACTCTAAAACTCTAACCCTTAACTTTAATAAAATCTAAACCCTAAACCCTATTTTCATCGGTAAACCCTATTATCAAAAGTTTGGGTTTTATGTATTAGATGGAGTTAAGTAATTAAATATGTTTTTAAAATGTTGGTAGTAGATCTTAAACTCCAAAATCTAAAAAATCCTAAACCCGAAACTCCAAAATCTTAAAATCCAAATCATATATTCTAAACCCAAAACTTTAAAATAACCCTTAACTCACAACTTTAAACTCTAAAACTATAAATCACATATTCTAAGCCCTAAGTCATAAACTCTAAACACTAAATTATCAATCATAAATCATATAACCTAAACCATAAACTCTAAAACTCTAACTCTTGAATAAACTATAAACCCTAAACTCTAAAACAAATTGAAGAAACTTTAAACCCAAAACTCTAATAATAATTGGAAAATTGAAACTATTAACAAAAATGAATAATTATATAGATAAAAATAAATTGAAAAATAAAACTATAAAAAATATTTAGCTCAAACTAAATTGAAAAATGAAAAAATTAACAAAAATATATAAATATTTATATCGAAATAAATTAAAAATAAAAATATTAACAAAGAATAAAAAATATTTAGATTAAAAAAATTGTAAAAGTAAAACATAAACATAAACAAAATTGAATATTTAACCATATTTACCCTTAATTAGAAAAAAATACATCATTAATTGTTGTTTAATTTCTTGATTGGTCAATATATAAATGGCAAAAATCACTCTTCATACTTTTTGACCATTGATTAAAATATATCCAACGGATGAGATGATAAGTTTCTTTTTCATCTCTCTTTCTCTTTCGCTTTTTTATATAACTTCTCTCTTTCGTTTGACTCCTTCTCTCTCTGAGAACGAAATTTAAGAGGCATTGGTGATTTTCGTTATGTATTCCTCTTTGTTTTCGTCTTCTCATGCTAATCTTCATCTCAGAAACCAACAAAACTCTTTGAAGTGAATACACACAGACCCTTTATAGGTTTTCCACTTTTTTATGGAAAGGAACGATTTTTGCTATTCGGGTAAATGCTGATTCCTCTTCTCTTGGCTTATGATTGTCTAGTCTGAAACTAAGGAAGTGCTTGGCTTAGAGAAGATGGTAAGAAGATTCTCAAACGCAAAGACAGTGATGCTGGTGAAAGAGGTACTTAACCAACAAAAAGAGCAAACCTTCACTTCAATTTCATCGTTTTCATTTCTAATTTGTTCTCCATGTTTGATCCAATTTATCATAAACCGCCAATTTATTTTTAGGTTAGGAATAAGAGGCCATCTTCACTGTCATTATCTCATAGAAACAGAAATTGGAGCCGGATAGCTACGTCCTTCCCGGATTCCTTATTCTGAATTTGAACGAAAGCGAAGAATTAGAGACGTAGAGAGATTGATTATGATCTGGATTCGAGATGGTTTGATAAGGAGTCCTTAAAGCTAGGGAAAGATGAGACGTTGTTGTGGTGACGGGGGCAGATGATGGAGATATCAACTAATGAGTGAGATAAACGAACAATTATGTTTGTAACAATCTCCTCAAGATTAGGGACTCATAGAATATACTTCTGAAGTATTGTAACAAACATGTCTATATGTAATCTATATGTAATCTCGTTTGTACATGAATGAAAGTCAGAGACTTTTACAAACTAATATGGTATCAGATTCAAAACGATCTTGAGACCTAATTTTCTCAAATCCTCTTCTCTCATCTCTTCTCTCTTTCTCGCTCTCTATCATCTCTCAAATGGCCGATCCTCCATCTACTGAGCGTGTTTATGGCGTTAACAATATCCGCTCTCTCGTCCCAATGGCAACCAATGGCATTCAAGTCTGATACTCATGCCCTCACACATCGCAACAAAACGACAAATCAGAGCGCATGATCAGGACCATCAATAACGATGTTCGAGCTCTTATTATTCAAGCTCAACTCCCGCCAAGTTATTGGGTCGAAGCTCTTCATGTAGTCGTTCATTCTCTGAACATTGTTCATTCGAGAGCCATTCAAAATCGAATTCCCTACACTGCTCTCTACAATAAAGCGCCATCGTATGATCATCTCTGGATATTCGGGTGCCTTTTTTTCCTAATCTAAATTTCTCAAACCTTAATAAACTTGCACCTCGTTCTACTCCCTGCTTGTTTCTTGGTTACCCACTACAGCACAAAGGCTATAGATGCATGGACCTAAAAACCAACAGGATCATCATCTCGCGCTATGTTAATTATGAAGAGACCATTTTTCCTGCAGCTTCAAAACCACAAGTAGTTCACTCTTCATATAAATTTCTAGAAGACATTGAACCAAGCCCTCTCTTTCAATAAATCCTACAAGCTCCAATGTCGACACCTCCATCTTCAACTCAAAATCTTCTTCCTCCACCTCCAGAGCCAAATAACGTGCCAACAAGATCTTAGCGAGGTATCCATAAACCAAAGAAAATCTTTACTCTAAACACCATTTCTCATTCCAATCTCCCTAAAAGCCACATTTTCGCTCTAAATGATCCAAATTGGAAATCGGCTATGAATGACAAAATCAATGCTATGAATAAGACTAAGACTTGGAGTTTAGCACCTAGGACTTCGGGTATTAACATTCTGCGCTCCATGTGGTTATTCAGAAATAAGACAGATGAAGATGGAATTTTCTCTCGCCATAAAGCTCGCTTAGTAGCTAATGGAAAATCACAGCAGAAGGAATCGATTTCGATTAGACTTTCAGTCCCGTGGTTAAACATGTGACAATAAGAACGGTTCTTCAGCTAAGCTTGTCTCGCAATTGACCTATACATCAGCTCGATGTTAAGAATATCTTCCTCCATGGCAACTGAATCGAGACTGTGTACATGCACCAACCACCATGCTTCGTTAATCAAGATAAACTGAAGCACGTTTGTCTCTTGCACAAAGCTATTTACGGGCTCAAACAGGCGCCACGAACTTGGAACTCAAGATTTGCTCGATTCCTGGGTAAAATTGGTTTTAAACAAACCATAAGTGACGCTTCTCTCTTTGGTTACAGGCATAATGCAAATATGTCGTACATTCTCTTATACGTCGATGACATCATACTCACAACATCATCGACGACTCTCCTCAACAAAATTATCTCTCAACTCAAGACCGAATTTCCAATGTCTGATGAGGGCAAGCTTCGTCACTTCTTGGGTATCAAAGCTGCCTTTAATTTCGGTGGTTTGCATCTAAGTCAGGAAGCTTATGCTAAGGATATTGTTACGCGAGCTGGTATGACAAGTTGCAATGTTTGTGCAACACCGGTTGACTTGAAATCGAAGCTACTGATTGTGGACCCCCAGTCGATAACGCCACTGAATATAGAAGTCTCGTTGGTGCCTTGCAGTACCTCACTTTCACGAGACCAGATATCACGTACGCAGTACAACATGTGTGCCTCTATATGCATGATCCTCGTCTTCCACATCTCAGAGCGCTAAAACGTATAATCCGATATGTCAAAGGTACCTCTTTTCTCAGTCTTCAACTCAACAAAGGCTCCCAGGACACGCTCACTGCCTATTCCAACTCTGACTGGGCTGGTTGCTCAGGCGCATGTTGTTATACGTCAGGTTTTTGCGTGTTTTTGGGTCCGAATTTAGTCTCCTGGTCAGCTAAGCGCCAACCCACTGTATCGCGCTCGAGCTCGTGGCAAACTCTGTTGCTAAACTATGCTGGTTACGAAATCTGTTGCTTGAGATCAACTCCTCTCTCAAGAACGCTTCCACTGTTTTTTGTGACAACATCAACTCTATTTACCTATCTACGAATCCGGTCAAGCATAAACGTACTAAGCACATTGAGCTTGATATCCATTTCGTCAGAGAAAAGGTCGCAATTTGTTCCAACCGATTTGCAATTTGCTGATATCTTCACGAAAGGATTGCTGACAACCATCTTCAACAAATTTCGCTCCAATTTGACCGTTAGCAATCCCCACGATCACACTGCGGGAGGGTGATAGATAAATGAATAATTATGTTCGTAATAGTCTGCTCAAGACTAGGGACTCATAGAATATACTCTTGAAATATTGTAACAAACATGTCTATATGTAATCTATATGTAATCTCGTTTGTAATGAATGAAAGTCAGAGAGTTTTACAAACTAATAATGAGGTCATCTTCACCGGCGAGGTCGAGCGGCGAGTCTCCATCGTTTATTTTTTGTATCATTCTTTTTGTATTTTTTATATTTTTGTATTTTGTTAAAATTAATTTTTAAAATAATTAATTAATAAATGAAATTAATATATTACTAACTAAATATAAATTTATTTGTTTTAATTTTATAAATAATAAATAATATTAAAATAATTAAATATAAAAACACCAAATACCCTATTATACTCACAAATTTATACTATAAAGTTTTTTTTATGAGAGCTTGACATTTGTCAACCTTTGATTGATTGTTAAAAATCTATGATGTAAATAAATTAAATAAATTTCAAATAATTTTTGAATATTTAATAGGTCTCATTAATTCTATTTAAATCACTAATTCTCACAAATTTGAATATTTATTAGGTCTCATTAATTATATTTAAAACTTATTACCACTAATTCTCACAATATGTAACCTACAATTTTTTTTTACATTTATTAGGTTTCATTAATTATATTTAAACCACTAATTCTCACAATATGTAACCTATAATTTTTGAATATTTATTAGGTCTCATTAATTCTATTTCAATCATTAATTATCATCATTTTTGAATATTTAAATTAAATTTCAAAACCAAAATGCAACATTTAACTATTTATTAGGTCTCATTAATTCTACTTAAAACTCTTCATCACTAATTTTTCACAACATGTAACATACATCTTCAAATCTTCTATTCAAAATTATTATTAATAATATTTATAACTCCCAATTATTTGTTTCAAACCCAACACGTAACATAAGTCACCATTAATTCTATTTAAACTCATTACCACTAATTCTTCACAATATGTAACCTATCTCTTCAAATTTTCTATTCAAATTTATAATCAATTATTTTTAAAGTTCTCAATTATTAATTTCAAAACCAAATATATAACATAAGTCTTTAAATTCTGAATTCTAACTCCACTTTTCCAACAATATGTAACATATGTCTTTAAAGTTTGCATTCAAAATTCTAATTTTTTATGTTTATTACTCTTAAATCTTAAATTCAAACCATTCTCTCCAATATGTAACCTACATATTTAAATGTCATTTATGTTAAACTTATGTATTTCTATATAAATTTATGAAATTATAAATAAAAATTTCATAAAAAAACTCTTTCAAAATATTATGACATCAACAAAACTTCTCTGCACATATTTACCCTTGATGTTTACTCATTATTCAAAAGAGATTGCAAAACATTTTTGAATTTCAATAGTACAACTAGCGAGGTAAATCTCAAAATATCAACTCTTTTTAACCTGGTTACATTTATGTGAAATAACTTCATTTCTTTGGTTGTAATTAAGATGTCGAGCTAAATGTTTTGAAGGCCGAGAGAACGCTCCCACACAAAGATGTTATCAATGATTGTCGTAACAGTCTCAATCCTACAATGGATTTATGACATGTTAAACCATGTTTCTACTCATATGTATGTTTGTTTCTGTTTTGGTTTCTAGATTTTTGATTTGTGATGTTATGTTTTGTTTGTTCATTTTGTTTCACAGATTAAATAGTACCTAATGAACACAGATGGTTTGGTGGTAACAGACAACATAAGAAATGTGTTCTTTCATCCAGAGGTGACTTATCCATTTTTCTTGTCCTTTTTAAATTCTCATTGAAAGCCCACATTTGGTTAATCGGTTGTGTCTATAGTAATTATTAATCACAATTTTTTTCGATATATGATTGCCTCACAGGAGAATAAATGGTTTGCCAATGAGATGATGAACGACCATATGAGTTTTCCTATGATGAATGATCTAGAGCTCATTTTGCATCGACAATTTTGTTTTTTTTATTAATAATGTTTATTTTCAGTTTATGTAATTAAATATTTTATTTTCATTTTAGAAAAACTATTATACTTAGAATAATTTAAACTTAATCTTTTTAGTATACTTTATTAGATTCAAATAGATTTTCTGAAGTTGGTATAAAATATTCAATAAAAACATCTATAAGAGTTTCATATCGTTTAAGAAGTTAAAAGGAAAACATAAATCAATCCTATAAATAAGTAAATATGTTTTCATTGTTAAATTACAAGTCGTAAGCTTAATTTAGGACCAAACAATTAGTTTATTATAATTTAAGTATTTGTATATAAAAGAAAAAGAAAATATTTAAAATATTTATTTACGAATATAATTTTGAATAGAGGATTTGAAGATGTAGGTTACATATTGTGAAAAATTAGTGGTCATGAATTTAAATAAAATTAATGTTCATTTGAAAGACTTAGGTTACATTTTGATTTGAAACTAATAACTGATAACTTTAAATATAATTAAATATAATTATGAATAAAATATTTGAAGATGTATGTTACATATTGTGAAGAATTAAAGGTCATGAGTTTTAAATATAATTAATGAGACCTAATAAATATTCAAAAATTATTTCTCGTTTATTTAATTTAAGTCTATTATA
>OVAO01001281.1:0-15712 GCA_900406285.1 Biscutella auriculata
TCTATAAATCCGTGACTTCTAAGAAGACTCAGAACAGAATCAGGATTACCTTTGTCCCCGAAACTGACTTTCCTCGAGATTGACTGAGCAAGTTTTGTGGTTAGACCCAATGAATCAACGAGATAAGAAACAGTAAAGTTCTTCCCTTTTCGACCATCTTCAAGGCTCACGTCAGCAGCAAGACTAGTGGAGGAGAAAGAATTGGAAAAAGGAGATACATTTTGAAAAGGGTTCACTGAAACATTCAAATTACGCCATTTATGCAACTCGAATGACCTTCTTCCGTGGAACATCAGAGAATATATGAAAATGGAAACCAAAGCTAACAAATGCCCAGATAGCAAGGATTCATCTCGGAATTTCTCCAAAAGTTCAAGGAATAACTAAAAGCTCACTCGACGATAAATCACAAGTTAAGATGAGTGTTGGGGATCTCAAAATCCTAAAGATCCAAATTGGGGGAGAAATAGAAACGAGCTTTAGGGTTTATAAGTTGAAGTGCTGTAATACACTTGACCATTTAAAAATGTTCCATAATACATTCATTTTCTTTTATTTTTCTTTTGTAATTCTTTTTAAATTTAAAAATGAGTAAAAGACGAAAAATCCATTAAAATTTATGATATTTACGGAAACGGATCAGATCCGATAAAATTCGGATCTTTTATATCTAAATTTATTTTAGTACTAGTGGTACCAGTTATACTAGTAGTATCAGTTGTCCTAGTAGTACCAGTTATACTAGTAGTACCAATTGCACTAGTAGTACCACTTATTCTTGTAAAAAAAATAAAGAATATTTTTTATAATTTTGGTTTTTTTATTTTTTTTTCAATATTATTCAACTTAAAAACTCCAAATTTCACAGTAAGTTCTTTTTCGCTTACTTTTTCAATCTTTTTTAATATGATAACAGATTGTATACGAGTAATAATGACTTGTATACGATTTTACGCATTCATGTTTTTTCACAACATGCTTCAAGATCATAAACCATGAGCTTTGTCTCAATCAGAGTAAGCACGAGCATCTTCGCCTCCACTACAACAACCACCAACATAAGTCAGTATCAGTATGACCAGTCGAACCTAGTGGAACCAACCCAGTGGAATCCGTCAAATCAGTAGAACAAAATATCATTTCACCCGCATTTTTCATTACCTCAAAATTATCTTTACCACTTGAAACGAATTCCTCATTTCTTCTTGCTACCAGACATAGTTCACCACAATTCTTCTCTAACACCTCCAGGTTCAATACACCACCATTAGCTCTAAATGCATTAGTATTTGACCCGTAAACATCGTCATCATCCTTGATATATACCGCTTTGGCTCTTCCATTTACCATTGGAAGATAACTAAGCGTCAACGTTTGGTATCTCTGTCATCCGTGATTGCTTCTTCTGATTTTCTTATCACTAGTGTACCTAACTCCTCTTCTTTTCCAACTCATTCATATACATTTCCAATTTTTGAATATTCTCCCCTTATATCAAAGTATATGACCGTTTTGCCAATTTCTCTGAAATATGAGACAAAGGTACATTAATATACATTTTTTTCTTCTCTAGAATTTAGTAGAACCAATTTTCACATAGTAGGACAATCGGGATTTTTCGTTAACCTGGTAGGATCGGCATGGTAATGATGTTGTCTAGTAGAACCAGACATTGTTGGTGCTTAAATGAAAGAATAAATTAAGTCATTGAAACCCATAAGAAAACAAATTTCATTCATATCTTACCATAATCATGAACATTTAAGGATAAGTTTCATGATACACCATGACAATGTTGAAGTAAACAACATTAATTGACCTAAATTTTTATATATATATTTTCATCTTACACCTAATACATAATGATTGTATTGCTTACAAATAACTAAACAACATTGTATTGCTTACAAATAAAATATTTGGTGAAATTTATGTCCCCATAAATCATTGTCAGTAGGACCAATCGAACCTAGTGGAACCAAGCCAGTGGAACCCATTGAACCAGTAGAACCAAATCACTGCTCCACTTAACGTTCTGCCCATTTGCTTGTACCTAAGCAGTATGATCCATCTCCCTCTCAAGAAATGAGTTACCAACATCATCAAATTCACCACAGCTAGTACCATCCTCTTCATTTTCAGTCTCAACGTTCCGCCACTCCTCATACATACCAGATGGTTCCCCCCGTAAATAGTCATTTCACCCGCATTCTTTATTACCTCACGATTATTTGTACCATTTGAAACGAATCTCTCATTGCTTTGCTATCAGACATAGTTCACCCTAGTTGAACCAGTCGTACCAGACCAATAATACTAATCTACGAGATAGTTGTACTAGTAGGACCAGTTTACCAAATTATTAGTCATATCAGTATTACTAACAATACCAAGTTAACATACTTCACCACTTGTACTACTAGTACTAGCCGAACCAGTTTTCCATTTAAACTACGAGTACCAGTAGGACTACCATAACCAAGTTCATCGCTCTGTCTCTCTCTAGTTAAATTAGCAGGACCAGTAATATTTGTTCATTATCTTCTCATATCTCATGTTTTATCTCGAATCATCTAACAAAAATCATAGAATAACAATGTAATATACTAATAAACAAAGTGCTAAGAGATCACAACTTAATGAACAATAAACTAAACAAAATTACAAATAAACTAATGTAAAGTATAAATAATCATAGTAATGAGTATAAATATATAAATGTGCATCTCTTTAACAAGATAAATAAAAATACATTCCTTTACCTGACAATACCAGTAAAAATGAAGAAGGAAAAAGAAGAAGAGGAAGAAGAAAAAAGAAAGAATAATAAGAAAGAATAATAAGAAGAAGAAATTAATGGGGTGGTACGCTAATAGGTGGTGGAGAGTGAGGAGAGAAGGAAAATTTTGGTGAGTTTTATTTATTGTTTTATTGCTTTTAAATTAAACGAGAGGAATGAGGGGTAATGAAGTGAAAAAATTAATGAAATCTATACTAACAAAAAGGATAGTTTGGGGTCTCTGAGCCATGACACATCAGCAAATTAAATCCCTTATCTGTTTGACATGTCATCAAGTTGCCTTATTTTCCGTTTTAATGCTTCTCGCGCACAAATAATTCCTAATCCTTTTATCTTCTCTCTGTCTCAGTCCCAACTCTTCCTCTTACCTCCCTTTTTCTAGCGGTTTCTTGCCTCATTTCCTCGCATGTTCAAGTTTCTATTAGAACATAAAATCTCTTCCATCGTTGCATTTTTGTTCTCTCTCCATTGTTGCGTACCCTTGCATATCCTAGCGTCTTCTATGTTCTCGACCAACAAGCGGAGTTCGCCGTTTCGTCTCTCTAGCTCGAATCGTCTCTCTCGCTCGAATCGTCTCATCTTCTCCATCATTTCCTCTCTTAAGTCAGTTTGGATACTTTGTTTCGCTTGATTTCTCCGTTGACTCACAAGATATGTCTTGCACACGCTAAGTTTGGATATATGAGCCGATTATAACTCTTTAGATTTCTGTGCTACTAAAATTCATGTCTTCGAAGAGCATAAATGCATCTGATTAATGATGTATACTATTTAATCAGGTGACGAAGGTAAAGGCTCAAGCTGAGAAGTGGGTTGAACCGCATGTGGAAAATGTTAAAACTATAAGCAGTTATCGACAACTTTTTGTAATAATTTTTCTCTTGGCTCCTCTTTGATACCTGTATATTTGATGAATCACCAACCTAAAGAGTTATAATCGGCTCATATGTACTATGTTTATGACACTACTTTCAGAAATATATTCTAACCATGAAGGAAGCTGTTACTACACATGTTGAGCCACATGTCCGAACATTGTCCATCAAAGCTAAAGAGCCTTCTCTTGCATCCAAGAGTGTTGTTTCCCCTCACAATGTCATGTTCAACAATTTGTAGACCCCTATTATGAGGTATAGTGTCTCGATCACGTCCAATTTTAGCCGGAACTCTGGAGAAAGTAGAATCAAGATTGGAAAGCCACATATGCGGATGACTTGAATGGTTAAGGACCATCAATATTCTCTTCTTTCTCTAAGAGATGGGGATTCAGCAGTTCTGGAGCTTGATTAGGCAAGGAAAATGACTTCTTAGCAACAAACATATTAAACTTGATCAATGAGCCGATTCCAAAGTATTACAAAACAACCTGTCTCGCACCACAACCACTCAGGTACTATGGACGATATTGAACGAGCATGAGAAGAGGAGGTTATAAGGTGCAGCTCCACGTTCAGAGATAAGGTTTTCAGATGACCAGATTATAATAGCTTAGGGAAGCGAATATTCACCATCTATGTTCAAGTGAGTTTGAAGAAAAAAAGAAGAAGTTTCTCTTTTAATAAGTTGCACTTCTCTTAGATCAATATGTAAAATTCTCTTGTGCAGGGGAATTTTTTTGGAGAGAGACTTTAACATAGCAGCGTGGGAAAATGGAGTTGGTCAACCGTTCGTAAGAAAAATTGATGATGTTCAAGTGAATGAAAGTACGTTGGAGGTCCGTTTGGAATGGACATGGAAAGGCACACAAGTAATACCAACACAAGGTGTTATGGGCCTCTCATGTTTGTCTTAACGATTACACCAAGTGAGTCTTCTTTTCAATATTTCTCAACGTTTTTAACCATATTTTAGAGTGAGGTAATGAATGAATAAATGTTCTTTCTATGTTGTTGTAGATGTCAAGGTTGATACAGGAAAATAATTGTCCAATGGAGATGTTGCAGGCATGGCTGTTGCAGGCATGGCTGCTGCAGCCTGTGCGGTTCTAGCCTTGCATGTTCTTGTAATCTTAAAGCGTACTGGTTACTTCGGTGGAAAAGAGGAGGATGGAAATGGTAAACAAGGACTTCATTTTTAAGATCTGATTGTTGCCAAATCTCACTGTTTGATTTATCAGAAGAGCTTCAAGGACTTTATTTGGAGACAAGATCATTCACATTGAAACAAATCAAACGTGTTACCAATAACTTCGATCCTGGAAACAAGATTGTGAAGGAGGATTCAGACCGGTTTATAAGGTGAAGTATTGCTTTGGTTTTACATCTTCACAAGTTATGTAAGATTGGGTTATATGTACTGATTGGTTTTGGTAATTAGGGTGTTCTCTCTAGGGGAAGTGAAGCAGCTTTCATCCAAATCAAAGCAAGGAATCAGAGGGTTTGTAACTGAGATCGAGATGTTAACTGCGTCGCAACACCCAAATCTTGTCGAGCTTTATGGATATTGCATAAAAGGGAAAGTGCTTTGACTTGTGTATGAGGACTTGGAGAGTATCAGTCTAGCACTCTAGCTCGTGCACTAAGATTTCATTTCCCAAATTAAAAAAAAAAAAAAAGAAGTCATAAATATTAGGTTCATTTGTCGACATTAATTTGGTATATTTATAATCACTTTATAAATAATAACTATTACAAAGCTCGAACCACAATTTATATAGTATATTTCAACGTGAATATTTTATTTTGAAAATTAATTTTTAAGTAATATTTTGAATTATAAAAATATGATAATTTAAAGTGTTTTCATTTAATTTATTAAATATTTCTGTAAGATTACTAAATTCTAAAAATTTAAATAAAAATGAATATTCCTATGAAATATCTTTAAAAATATTAAATTCTATAAATTTAAATAACAATGAATTTAGAAATATATTATTTAAAAATATAATATGTTATTATAACAAAATATTTATCTAATTTAAGGATGTTATTATAATGTTTTACAATAGATTTTTTTTAATATAACAGATCACGTGAGTCATTGTTATGTTATACATAATCATACAAAATACTACATTAATTCTATAATATTTTTCTGGTCAATTAAAATTAAATCCCACATAACTCATACACACTTGAATAAAAAATGGACTAAAATTCAGTAAAACTAAAAATACAAATAAATATATTTTAACCTAAAAATACAAATAAATATATATTAACCTAAACACAAATGGATATATATTAGACACTTAATAAGCCATTAATTTTATGTTTTTTCAAAGATAAGTGAAACAAATAAAATCAAATATACAAATTCTTTTCTATGTCAACTCAACCTACCTTATAATTTATACAAAAACTCATATTCTAGATATTGATTTTGATCTATCATTTTATGATGATATTGGTGGACAATAGAAAATAATAAAGATCGAAAAATGATGTAATTCGAGGTGGAACAAGATACAATAAGCTCCGAAAAGGGAAATGGAGATCATTGCGTGAAATTATAAGAAATAAAATTACATCTAAGATTTGAGATTTCCAACATCATTGGATGTATTTATCTATTATGAATGTATTAAAAATTAGTAAAAATGAATAAATGTAAAATAATAAAACAATGATTAAATGTAAGATTTGTTATTTTTAGAAAAATGTTGAAATTTCTTTAAGAAATTATTAAATTCTAAAGTATATATGTATATTAGTAATTTTAAATTATATTCTGCCATTATGTAAAATTTATCCAATTGCATAAAAATTCATTAAGCAACATTTTATTTATGTAAGTTTTTGGTTCTGCAAAATTTATTATGCAATTCTATATTATTTTCTACCATTTTGCGATTATGCAATGTTACAAGTTTCCACCTAATCACATTTTATGACTTTAAGAAATTGATCAACTTTTACCTAACATCGATATGCAAATTCGCATACACTTATTAATCATACAACTTATGACCCAACCACACAAAGCCTCGAAGTATTTTTCAATCTTGAATGTTTCAACCCACATGCTTAAAAAGTATTATATATCAAAGTTGTGATTGAGAAATTAGAAATGATGCAAACATAAAATATGCAAAGAGAAGACAAAGAATACTCAATATGTCTCGCCAATCTAAGAGAACCAAATACCATAAACATTTAATTTGCTTTCAAAATTTTCGCCACATATATATTTCAAATTGGTTACCCTATAAAACAAATTATCCTTATTCTATTAGAAAATTACATTAATATTAAAAGTAATTTTTAAATAAAAATATAATATCAGTTTGGTGTTTAGATTGAGTCGGTTTAAGTTTTTTGGCTTTTTGAGGGTTTGATTTCATATTTAGATGATTATGGATAATTAAATATTTTAATTCGGGTTTAAGTTATTTCTCGAGTTGAATTCAAGTTTGGTATTTTGCCAAATTATAGGTTGTGTTGTACTTATTTCAATGATGATTTTGAATTTTGCGTGATCTTAATTTTTGAGCCGACCGATGAAAGAGGAATAAGGATAAAAATACCATTGTTCTAAAATTAGCCACCAAAAATATTAAAAGAGAAAAATAGTGAAAGAATATATGTGCGCAAAATATAGTTTGTCTACATAATTAAAATAAAATTTAATATAACAACATGCTGTGTGATTATTCATAGAATGAAAATTGCATTCTTCACGAGCAAGCGATATCAATGCAATGGATAAATTCACAGTGTATAAACGATTGATAAGTTCAAATATCTTTAAAAGGTTTGACGAACTATGTACAAGTCGTTCATTTTATACAACATACAAGTCTTTCATTTTATACAACAAACACATAAAGTAATCTAGCAATAATTATATATAAAATATAACTAAACAATAGTAAAATAATAAAGAGTTATTGAAAATAGATCATCAATAAAATACTAATAATAATGATTATGATAAAATCGTTATAAAAAACCCGCGTGTAGCGCGGGATCTTCCCTTTCCCTAGTGTAATAGTGAAGAGAGATGTAGTTGAGACATTTTTTATTTCATTAAGTGTATTATAGCATTTGATTCGTTTATAGTACCTTAAATATTTAAATATTAATCTGTAATTAAAATTGTCCTGCAATTTTTATTAGAACATTTTATACATGTTTTTAGAAATATTTTACATATGTTTTAAATAATATTTTATTATATAAAATATTTTTAAATGACTAAATATTTCTATATATTAAAAGTTTATATTTTGTCTTTTATCTACATGATCATCTGAAATTATTATTTTCCCTTATAAATTATTATTTTTTATAATCATAATTATAATTCATATATATTTGTTTTAAATGTTTTTTGTCTCAAATTTTCTTTTATCTCAAGTGAATCATCTAATTAAATAAGTAGTTTTTAAATTTTCTAGACTTTCATTTTAAATTTATATTTTTATCTCGCTTATCATAATTCCACATTTTTTTTATCTATTTTAACACATAATTCTATCTAGCTTTTTAAAATTGCTTCTTTGGTGTAGTTTAAATTTTTTCTTTAATTTATTACTATCCGTGTAGGCACGTATTAATTTTTATTTGTAACTAATAGTAATAATTTATACTTTAGTTTATAAAAAATAATAGTATATAATTTTAAGTTATACATGATTTTTTATTTGATTTTAAAATTTATTTAGGAAATTAAATAATATTCAATATGTTAAAATTTTGTTAGGGTTGACATTAGATTTTAGATTTTAAATAGTGTTTGTTTTAATTTAGATAAATTAGTAAACAAAGAATGATAAAATTTCAAGACAATACTGAAATTATTATACTAAATAATTTATATAATAAAATTAAATCAAAACTTAATACTAAATAGTTTACTATACATTTATCGCGGGGCAATATATTTAATTTGGGTTTATTTTAACCTAGGATTAAAAATTGAAATCAAACTACATGTTGAATTTTTAGTTTAGACCTACGTTAACCTATGGTTAATATGTTTGATTTTTACTGGTATTTTTATTTAAAATAAATAAACATATTTAAATTATTGTTTGATTTAATATTTAGTAATATGATTAATTTAGGTATATTTAAATCTATGACTAAAATTTTAAAATTAAAATCTAGACTTATGTTTAATTTTTAATTTTTAATTTAGACATATTTAACTTATGATTACGTGTTTATATTTTAAAGATATTTTTTAACTCTAGAAATCTGCATTTGAATAGTAAATCTTAATTACATAATTAAAATTTGAAATCACATGTTTACGTAATTATTTGATTACTAAAATTGTTTAAATGTAGATTTTTAAAATTTGAATTTATGTGTTTAGAGATATTTATTGTAACTGAATATTCTTTATACGTGGATTATGTAAATGTACAGTTTTTGAATATTCTATTGTAACAATATTAATTATTATAAAATTAAATTTATTAAAATTGGTTAGAAATATCTATAATTTAATTTTCCTAATCATTAAGTGAAGTGGTCATTATAACTTTTTGTGGTACATAAACTATATTTTAATATAATAAATTCTAGGTTTACAAAATAATTCTTTTATAGAAATATTTGGTTAAGATATAGATTATGTATGCTAAGTGATTATGAATAAGATAATTTTTTAATTTAATGTTTTTATGGTGATTATTTTAGTAATTAATAATTTTATGTTTTTATCGTGATTATTTTGTACGTAATTATGTATTTTGTAGGTATAATTCTCTTGTATCCTATTGTACGTAGATATATTTAGTTCTTTCTTTAGAGAATAATTCTCTTGTATTCATATTATACGTAATCATTATTGTAAGATAATGGTTTTTATAGTATGTAAATTCAAATTTGAATTCATTCTTTTTGTTAGTAAAATAATTTAAATGTAGCTTTTTATAAGATATATTTGACTATGTGTATAATATGATATTTATTGGGAATAATATTCTCTTGTAACTCGTAACAATATAGTATATATTTAGATTTTTATATAAGATAACAATTTGTATTTAAAGATTTTTATGTGTTGAATAATTAATCACAAATTTGAAATTAAGTGATTCTTATATATTGTTGTAATAATATTTCCTAGAAATTTATATGGTTTAATTTTCCTAGTCTTTAAATTAATTGGTTTATCGTGACTTTTTAAGAAGATAAACTCTACTTTAATAATAAATATAGTTCTTAGTTGTAATATTTTTGTAAATTTTAACCAATATTTTTCAATTGAACATGCAATTATTTTTTATAATTTTCAAAATTAAATTTTAAATATAATCATTTATGTAAAAGAATACACTAAAATATTATGTATTTATATTTAAATTTAATATTTTATAATATATTAAATAATTTTTGTGTGTAAATATTAGTTTTTTCGAATGTGTAAATATTAGATTTTTTTTTTCAACCTCAAACTTTATTAACAAGAAGTGAAAGAACAATCCCAATTTATGTTATGACTTAGCTATCCTAGCTAACTTTGCAAGATTGTCAGCAAACAGATTTGCCTAACGATAAATAAAACGAAACTTAAAAGAAAGGTCCCTTAACTTTAAAATATCAACAACATAGATAAGCAAGAGTTTAGAACATTAAGATCACCGCAAAGGATTGAAGCCAAAGAGTTGTAAAGCTCTTTATGATCTCCACAAAATGTGATATCAGAATACCGCATTCGTTTCAATTGGAGAATAGCTTCCCGAAGAGCATATGCCTCTGATTCAGAGGAACTAGCTAAAGGATCGATAGAAGAAGAAGCATAGATAAGTATTGTACCACTTGCATCAAACAATCGCCATCCCATTCTTGCATATGTAGAGTCTGAAACCCATGAGGCATCTACAAAACAACATCTACCATTTGACTGAATAGCCTCTAGAGCAACCTTAGGTGCACAAACTGGAAACACAGAGGGAGAGTTACCAAGAGATGCATCTGCTGATACATTAACTGACTCTTTAAACAAACAGTTATCCATCAAAGTCTTTTTATCGTATCTGGGATTGGCCATCTAAGCCCATTAAATATCAAATCATTTCTGCATTTCCAAATTCTCCAAGCCAGAAACGAAATTAGATCACAGTTTCCAGTAAAAGCATTATTCTGACTAATAAGAGAATGAACATTATCAATCAGAGTTGGACTAACCTCATCTTTAGGTATATGAAGGATAGGTGAAAGCTCTCATATCTCTTTTGCAAAAGGGCATTGAAACAGAGTGTGATTGACTGTTTCTTGAACTTCTCCACATAAAGGACAACTATCAAAAATTGCAAGTCCTCTACGCCTAAGAGACTGAATCGTGGGAAGAGCATTATGCAGGACTCTCCACCAGAAACGTTTAATTTTTGGAGGAATGGAGAGAGACCGGAATGTAGCAAATAATTCCTTCTCCAGTTGAGTTAATTGGTTCGATAATGGAGAACCCAAACTTCTTTGAAGAAGATAACCTAGATTTAACTGAATAAGTCCCATTCCGAGTATGAGGCCATACTGGTCTATCTTCTGAACAACTCAAACTCGGACTAATTAGAAGGATTTGACGAACCTCTTCCAGAGCAAAATATCTTTCAAGCTTCACTAGGTCCCATTTAGGCTGTCCATGGAGTAACAGATCATACACTCATATTCAAATCGAAGTTTGAGCCAACACTGAGCAAGGGAGAAAGACATTCACATTTCACCCAATTATCCTTCTAGACTCTGATATGATGGCCATTACCTACTGCCCACTTAAAGCCCTTGGCAATGAGTTTAGTTGATTCAAAGATTCCTTTCCAAGCATAGCTGGTAGCACTTCCACGCCTAGCATCCAACAAAGAGGAAGTTCTATAATATTTAGCTTTAAAAACCTTAACAAAGAGTGAATTGGGACAACTGATCAACCTCCAACACTGCTTAGCTAACATAGCTTTATTAAAATCAAGCAGATCCTTAAAACCAATTCCACCCAAAGACTTCAAATCGACAACTTCATTCCAAGACACCCAGGCTATTTTATGTTTATCAGCACCAACAGACCACCAAAATTTTCGAATAGCAGCCGTTAATTGAGACAGCAAGGTTCTTGGCAACATGAAACACGACATTGAGTAGATCGGTAATGCCATTACCACCACTTTAATAAGAACCTCCTTACCCGCTGGAGAGAGAAGCTTTGAATACCAACTTTCAACCTTTTGAAGAACTCTCTGCTTCAAGTAATCAAACGACTCTCTTTTATTCTTTCCAATTGCCTCAGGGAGACCTAAGTACCTCCCAAAACCACCTGATTTTGAGATCCCAGTTAATGCCATAAGATCGCTAGACAGATTATCACAAATACCTTTAGAGAAGGTGATAGATGACTTAGAGAAATTAACAAATTTCCCAGAGAGGCGAGCATATTCCTTCAAAACATCCTGAAGGTGCTGACATTCAGATATCTCTGCTCTACAATACAACAAGGAATCATCAGCAAAAAGGATATGCGAGATTGATGGACCCGAACTGCTTGCTTTAAAACCATGAAGATGGTGAGAATACACTGACTGTTGAAGCATAGCAGACAAACCTTCCGTACAGATTAAGTATAAATACGGCGAGAGAGGATCACCCTGACGAATCCCTCTAGTTGGATAAATAACTGGACTTGGAATGCCATTTATTAAGACAGAATATGTTACCGACGAGATACACTCCATAATCCAGCTTCTCCATTTATTAACAAACCCCAACCGATGCATCATCAGATCTATGAAGCTCCAATTAAGTTTATCAAAAGCTTTTGTAATATCCAACTTAAGACCCATAAATGGATGAGGAAACTTTTTGAATGAAGAGAGTGCATCAACTCATGAGAGATCAAGACATTATCAGAGATAAACCTTCCAGGAATAAAAGCTGTCTGGTTTTCAGATATTATTTCTGAGAGAAGTGGTTTCAATCTTTCAGCCATGACCTTAGAAACCAATTTATACGCCACATTACAGAGGCTTATTGGCCTGAAATCTTTAACTTCATTAGGAGAAGAGATTTTTGGTACCAAACAGATATGTGTATGATTAACTCGAGGAGGCATATGGCCATGATCAAAGAAGTAGACAATAAAGCGCATAACTCAATCTTTAACAGTTTGCCTATTCTGCTTATAAAACCCTGCATTAAATCCGTCTGGACCAGGGGACTTCTCATTATTAATCTGGTTCAAAGCATCTTCAACTTCCTTCTTAGAAACATGACTTATTAATTGATCATTCATAACCTGTGTAACTCTCGGCTGCATTTCTTGGAGAGAATTAGTCAGATTTTCACTATTATCCGCTGCATAAAGAGCACCAAAATATTTTGTTATGACTCGGTTGATATTAGAATCCTGGAACTGCAAACATCCTTGGTCATCTTTTACAGATGTGATCCGATTATAACACCTCCTCTGCGTTGTTTTTTTGGTGAAAAAAGCGTGTATTTCTATCACCCGATTGCAGCCACAGAACCCTGCTTTTAGTTCTCCAATAATCCTCTTCAGCTCTATAAGCAGAATTGAACTCCTTTTTTACATTACCAATAAGATTAAAATCTAGAGACTGGGCCTCATAGGCTTGTTTCAGAACAGCCTTCAGAGTTTGGACATTCACTCTAGAATTCATAGTCTGAGTCGATCTCCATTTAGAAATTCTACTTCTACATCGAACCAGAGCTCTGTGAAAATACTTAGGATGCAAATGTTCGCACTCATTTTCCCAAGTTGCCTGAATCACTGTCTTAAGCTCCGGATTATGAATCCATCGATTGTCATAATGAAATAACCTTGCAGCATTACAGATTCTATTCTCAGAGCAAAGCAACAATGGAAAATGATCTGAGCCTTCCCAGTCTAAAACTCTGACATAGGCATGAGGATAACGATCAAGTCATTCCGCATTAGCAGATACTCTGTCTATCCGTGACCTTATAGAGTAGTTATGACGATTCCCAATCCAGGTAAAACCTCCTCCCACCATATGGAGATCATGTAAACCAGAAACATTTAGAAAAACTGACAAAATAAAGCAAAAGATTCTTCAGATCGAAGTGGACCTCCTAACTTCTCGTCATTACTCCTAATGTCATTAAGATCACCTAACATAATTCTAGGATGATCAGCAAACCAACCTGCCTCAGCACGATTGATAAGAAATTTCCAAAGAGTCGAACGCTGAGAACGAACAAGTGGACCATATATATAGGATATATAATATGAAATACCCTTATCCTGAATATGAACATCCGTAAGATTGAGAGTAGGATTACTCAAAAAGGTGCAATGAATCTCAGATGTCCAAAACATTGCAAATCCTCCACTCAATCCATCTACAGATACTATATGATACATAGGATAACCTAAACTTTCACCCACACCCTGTACATATTTATCATTATTTTTAGTTTCTACGAGAAACACGATATTAGGCCGAAACTCTTTCCTAATATCTTTTAAATATCGGATTGTCAAGGCGTTCCTCAAACCTTGACAATTCCAGTGGAGGATCTTCATTGATGACTGGGTGGTTTCTGGAAAATCACCGAACCCACAGGCTTGACAGAATTATGAACTTTTGACTTACTAGGAAACGCAGGAATTATCTTATGATCATATTCTTTTCTCTTCTTACCACGGCTCAATTGAACATGACTGCTTTGCATTATTGGGTCATTTAAAACGAAAGCAGGGAAAGCAGAATCATGAAGACAATTGATTGGGACATCTTCAGAAGACGGATTATGAGTAGAGGTACTAGCTTGTGTTGAACCAAGGAGAAAATCCACCTTTTTTACACTTATATTAGCAACATACTGATTTTCAACATTTAACTCCATTTGGACAGTATCCTCTAAAACACCTTCGTGCTCATCAGAGCCTTGAATCCCAACATCTATATTCTCAGCTTCCAAATTTTTATTTATAGGATCTCAAGTCTGAGCCTCATTAGGATAATTATTATTTTCTTCAGTTGATTGTGTTTCATCATCATAATCTGGCCTTATAAAGTATCCTCTATACGTACCCTCCATACAAGAAAAAAGATCATGATTCAACGCACCACAACGGTGACAGAATTTCCTTAGACGCTCATATTAAAACCTGACAGGAGTTGGTTCATCAAACTCGCTCATATTCAAACCTGACAGGAGTTGGTTCATCAAACTCATCCAACTGAGTATTCCCTGTGAATATAAGCTTACTATCAACATTGATTTGAACTTGAACCTTCACCACNCATACAAGAAAAAAGATCATGATTCAACGCACCACAACGGTGACAGAATTTCCTTAGACGCTCATATTAAAACCTGACAGGAGTTGGTTCATCAAACTCGCTCATATTCAAACCTGACAGGAGTTGGTTCATCAAACTCATCCAACTGAGTATTCCCTGTGAATATAAGCTTACTATCAACATTGATTTGAACTTGAACCTTCACCACTGCCTGGCTATTAAAGGTAGGTTCCTTAACGACCACTTCCCCAACATCTCGATTAGTCCAGCGATCAACAATAACCAGCCAATCCTTGAAGTTCCAGGGTCCATTCTCAAGAACAGTAAGCATCTGATGCTCAGAATCAAAGAAGAATTGAACCACACCATCTTCATTAATCCGACCCCTAATCTTCCCTTCAAGCTTCCATGACTCAAGGAGAGTAGTTTTCATCCATCTTGGTAGCTGAAGGGAAGGATTAATTGCTTTGACAAGCAGACTACGGTCTCGATTTATTGCTTTCTGCCTATGGAGAATAGAAAGAAGAATTAAAGTTTCCTTCTCAGAATTAAGATTAAGGTTTTGGAATCCCTTCCACACATCGCGATCCATCGGAGCAAAGAAGCGATAATTAAACCTTTATAACTTAAGAAAACAAGAAGAAATAGAAGAGAGAAATCGAGAATAAACTCGTGATAAATATGGATTTAAGCTCTTCACTATTAGTTAATGAGAGACTAAATCCTTGCTTTATCAA
>OVAO01001282.1:0-15710 GCA_900406285.1 Biscutella auriculata
TATTTAGTTCTTAATTAAAATTTTATACATATATTTCCAGTTTTACCCTTAATGAAATCTATATAGATTTCCAATTTTATCCTTTTTATTTTGTTCTTTAAATTATCTTTTTACAATGGCATATCNTTAAAAGTGATTCTTAAATAATACTATAGAGATTTTTAGTAACCAATAATTACCGACATATTAAATTTAATTAAGGATGGATTTTTAGTATTTTAATTAAAATCAATCAATCAATAATCTATTTTATTTTAAGCCAATTTTTTTAAACAAAGAATTGATACATTCAAATTGAGTTTAAATCTATGTAAACTATGAGCTTTAAAAATAATTAGGAGATGTAATAAACTGATTAATGTTTAAAATTTTAAAATGTTTTTTATTTATTTATTTAAAATCAGTCATTGAGTGGAAAAGTTTAATTCTTTTTAAATAAGGTTTAAATTATTAAGGTCTTAGATTATGAATCAAACAATAAATGAAATTGCAAATTATTGAGGTTACGAATTTCTAATGTTTAACTTATTAAGATCTCAAATTTTAAATAAACATCTAATGAAAATATAAAATATTAAGGTTGTAGATGGGTAAATTACATTGATGATAATTTGAATTGAGAAAATTCTATAACTGAATAATATTTAAGAAATAAAAATTCTTTTCTATGTAGTAAAACATCTAATTTTTACGAATAGGAAATGAAATATATGTTTTTGGTATTTAAAATTACAAAAAAATTGGAAGAAATTTAATGAGTGAAAATATTTAATTTTGATAATTAATGTGATGTCGTCGAATGTGAATCTCTAAACTATGTTAAAAGAAAAACCTTACTTTATTATATAAATATAAAGATATATTATAAAAATCAGATTTATTAAAAACAATGTTAAAAAAAATCCTATTTATTTATGATAACAAGTTTTAAAAGAATCTTAAGCTTCAAAATCTGTTGTTTTGGAAACATCACAAGCTTTTCAGAAAAAAAAAAAAAAGAAAGAAATTCAGGAAAATGTGGAATCGTGTTTTTTCGAGAAAAACATCGAATCACAATTTTTAGGAAAATATGGAATCATGGGTTTTCAAGAAAAACGTGAAACTGCCATTTTCTGGAAAACACGGAGTTGCCATTTTTTTGGAAAGAACAAGAAATCGTGGTTTTTGGGAAAAACGCGGAATCCTGATTTAACAAAAAATACACGAAATCACGGTATTTTGGAAGAAGACAACATCTCGATTTTTTGGAAAAAAAACAAAATCACGGTTTTTCATAACAACACATAATCACGGGTTTGTTGATAATAACATGGAATCGTGGTTTTTTTATTAAAATCAGGTTTTCTATGTACCACAATTCATACTTCCAAAATGGATGGGATCGATCCCTTCTTTACCTTGAGTGTAACCCCTCTTTGTTTCTTTTGTTTTTTTTTGTCCTTTAGTTTTTGTTTGTTTTTTTAATGATGAAAAATTTCTTATGCTGAACTCGACAAACTAGCCTCCTATTACAAGTCACTATGGAATATATACTTCGATTGAAAAGGTTTCCTTGTCGTGATTTTGTCTATATATTTGAGTAAACTCGTTGCTCGCATATTCTTGTTTTCTTTTTCTTTTTTTTTTGTCATCTAACTCCATTAAAAAACTAAAATTAGTTGATCGAGGTGATCCGAAGATCGACCCCTACCGAAGTGTTATGATTTACATGAGAAAAAGGGAGCCCGCGTGTTCGTGCTCCTTTGGCGAGAGTATCGGCACAGACATTTTGGTCCCGAGGAATCCAAATTTGACGAAAAACAATAAAACCTTCGTTTAAGTGGAAGAGTAAGTCCAATTCGGTTCTGAAAGTGGGCCAGTCGTCGGGCTCTTCGAACATCTTAATTAGATTTTCACAATCTGTATCGAAGGTAATAGGTGAGGTTCTTCATTCTCTTAAGCAGTCCATGGCCCAAAGCAATCCGTCTATCACAGCGTGGAGAGCAGATAAGTTGTGTCGGCAGGCCTTTGCTCGTTCACTAAGTATTCCTCCGTTATCACTTAAGCACCACCCAAGGCCATAAATTTGCCCATGATCGATCCAAGAAGCATCGATTTGACAAATTATCCTTTAGGGGGCTAAGGTGTGTAAGCTAGTGTCTCGGTCTGAAGTATCTCCTTCTTCCATATCTTCATCATCCTCCTTATGGTTAGCTAGTCTTCAATTCTCGTCTTCCCATTGAAAACTTTGTCATTTCTCGTCTTCCAGATGTACCATAGTAACAAGGGAAAAGAATCCATGTTGGGTGTAGTCATACCTACTCCTCCTGCTCTCCTAAGGAGGAAATCCATATTGCAATACATGGATGTACTCGGGAAGAACTTGGAATGGACAGACGTCCGAAAGGGCTCATACTTAAAGAGATGGGGGACACTTAAAGAGGAGGTGATTAATTGTTTCCTCTGGTGCTCCACATCGTGGACAACACATGTCTACTCCCAAGTGTCGAAAGGTTAATCGCTCGTAAGTCGGGATACACCCTGTGATTGCTTGCCACATGAAATGTCTAAGTTTCCCCGAAGTCCGGGTCTTCCAAACTTGGCTAAGGAGGGGCTTGAAGCTTGGTTCGGGAGCTCCAGAGATAAAATGGATATAGTCTTCATGGTGTGACAGATCATATCCTGATTTCACCGAATAGATCCTAGACTTCGAGTAAGCCCACGAAAAGCCATCCCGAGATTTATTGTGGCTTGATCTCATCCCTAAAATTAGTGTGCAGTCCTTAGGTTGTATTAATTCTTGAATTCAGGCAGTATCCCATTCGTTGGTTCCTGTCAGACAAAGGTCTCGAACGCTTAGTTCGAAATCTCTAAGTTGGTCCGATGATAGGGGTTTTGGAGGTCTAGGTGGTTTTGAAGGGGGCTAAGGATCACTCCACACCTTCGTTTCGACCCCATAACCTATTGTCCGTCGGAGACCATGTCTCAGAAGAGGCTGTGCTGCTATGATGCTTCGCCACCCATAAGATGGGGAATAGATGCCTCGTTCGTCTAGCGGAAAAGAGTTCTTGTAGTAGCGACCCTTAAGGACTCTTGCAAGGAGGAATGATGGGTAATGTATCAAACGCCATAGCTACTTTGCTAACAATGCTTATTTGAAATCATGTAAGTCTCTAATCCCAGACCACCTTCTCCTTGTGGAATGCATACTTTGTCCCATGCAATCCAATGTGAGCCACGACCATCATGTTTTGTGCTCCACCAAAATTGTGCGATTGCACTTTTTAATTTATATATCATACCCTTGGGTAAGAGAAAACACGACATAATATATTTGGAAGCGCTTGTGCTACTGATTTTATAAGGATATATTTTCCTCCCTTAGAAAGGAATTTTGTTGACCACGTGCTTACTCTTTCGTTTAGCCTATCTTGAACAAAAGCAAAGACTTTCCTCTTGGATCCAGTGATAGTCTCTCGAAGGTCGAGATACATACCCATACCGCCTTTGTTCGTAATTCCCAGGGTAGACTTTATGGCCCGACGAACCTCTGAGGTTACCTTGTCCCCAAAGAAAAGCGAAGATTTGGCTTGATTGATTTGCTGGCCTGATGCATCGCCATAGGTCTTAATAACTCTTAAGATTTCCTCACATTGCAGGATTTCCGCTTTACAGAAAAATAGGTTGTCATCGGCGAATAGTAAGTGTGAGACCGTCGGGCTCGAGGTTGCGATTCTCAAACCAGAAATCTTCTTCTCGAGTTCTGCCCCCTTAAGGAGGGAGATGAGCGCCTCAGTGCAAAGGATGAACAAAAAGGATGATAAATGGTCCCCTTGTCAGATCCCTCTTGAGGGCTTAATTCTCCTTCTTGGTTGCCCATTGATCAAAATTTGGTTCGAGACCAAGGAGATGCATGCCATAATCAGCTTGACCCATTTATCCGAGAAACCCAACTTGAGCATTAACGCCTCTAAGAATTTCCATTCGACTCTGTCATAGGCTTTGCTCATATCGATCTTGATGGCCATGTATTTCGATTTACACAAGGGATTGGTGCAGAGGGCATGTAAGTTCTCTTGAGCTAGTAATATATTGTCTATGATCAGACGTCCAGCCATAAAGGTTGATTGAGTCTCCAAAACCAAATTCAGGAGGGTTGTCTTCAGCCTCTTGCTTATAATTATGGAGATGATCTTGTAATTGACGTTGCAAAGACTGATGGGTCTTAACTTTGTCATGTGTCTTGGTTTATTCTTTTTTGGGATAAGGAATATATTCGTTTGGTTGAGTCTCGGGTCCATCTGCCCTGATACGAAGAAATCCTTAACTATTTTGATGATATTGTGGCTAACCAGATGCCAAAAGTGTTGGTAAAATCTACCAGTCATACCGTCTGGTCCTGGAGCTTTATCAGGGTTGATTGGGAATACGGCTTCCTTTATTTCTTGGATGGTAGGTTCTGCTATCAAATAGGCATTTGTTGGTGCCAAAATTTTCTCGGTAATGTACCGGAGGGAGTCTTTAAGGTTTAAAGACTGGTTAGACTTGAAGAGCTTGGAGAAGTAGGAAATGGCTACTCTCTCAATTCCTCTCTCATCTTCTACCCAAGCTCCACTGTGATCTCTGAGACATGTGATGCGGTTTTGGCTGGAAAATTTTTGTGTTACTATCTCCTTATTTGAGCCATTGGTTTCTGCTTTTCTACTTCCAAAAAATCTCTTCCTCCCGAAAAGCTACATGGAGACGTCTGCGGAATCTCTACGTCTTGGGTTGTGGTGTTATCGTCTTCCAATGCTATGTCTATCTGGCTCTTTAAATCCTCAATTGATTTTGCCGTATTAGTAGGAGTCAATTTCTTCCAAGAGGAAATATTGCGTTGACAAGAGGACACTTTTGAATGGAAATCTCGACGTGAGATTCCATCAAAATCCCTCCATCCCGCGGACACAACCTCTTTAAATCCTGGTTTTCCTATCCATCGTTTGTCAAAGTTGAAGCTTTTTTCTATGTCTTATAAAAGACTGATAAAAACAAAAAGCGAGGTAGAAAATAACGATTGTTTTTTGTTTCTGATAAAAATAAAAAAGCGAGGTAGAAAACATCTATGAAGGTCTTGTAGATGTTTTTTTGTCAGTTCGGCTCTCGCCCCCTAACAGTTCCATGTGATCACGTTCATGTCGGTCCCTTTGGTGGTTTTTTCCCACCCTTGCTCTTCTTCTTGCTACGCTCAGCTTCGGATTCAGTCTCAATCTCGTTCACAGGTTCCGCTTCTTCCATAATAGTGTCTTCCAATATGTTGGTCTCCCCAATGTGGAGGAATTGGTCACTGTTGATAGCCATAGAACTCGGCCCAACAGCCTGAATTGGGATCTTTGATCTGTTTTTTGGTTATACTTTAATATGTCTCAAGAGTCTTTGCTTTGTGTTGAAGCCCACAAGAGCTGGACTTTTAGGGATCTTCTTTTTTTGTCCCTGCTGGACCTAAGAATTGGCCTTCACTGATCTTCTTCAAAGCATCAATTGCTTCAACCTCTGCATAAGTATCAGGACCTTCGCCGTCTGAAAGTGAGTCCGCCGTTGGGGCTCCAGAGACAAAGCACTCTGAGATGGTTTCTTCTCCGTTTTCCCAAACCTCACCCGAGGCGAACTCTCCTTCCATCGACAAGTTTGAGAGCAGTTATAAGATGATTGTATCTTCGTTCGTTGCTTCATTCTTCTTTTCATAAACCTAATAACTAATAATAAAAAAAACTAACAAAATGTCACTAACACCCAAATAAATTTGGGTAAAAGCCCAAAAAAAGGAGCGATATAGAGTATCGAGAGATGTAAAGAAACAATAATTTGTTTGGCATTTCACGATGAACTAGGAAACAAAAGCAAATGAGGAAGAAAGCACAAGCTTGTTGTTTTTCATTCCAAGTTTTGTAGCATATATATAAAATAGTTTTTTAACCAAAAAAAAGAAAAGAAAAACAAAACAGGCGAAGTAGTAGTTAAATATGATTATGTCAAAATACAACTGAGAAAACAAGTTAACTGGACTTGTGTAGGTGGGACCGGTGAGGGATAAATTGAATTGAAAATAAAAACTAAGTCGGTGAATATAAATCATTTATGAAAGTTAAGTCGATGAATACAAATCTTCTTTAAAAAACTAAACCAGCCGAATACGATAATTTTCTCGAGAACAAATAGACAAATGAAAAACACACAAATTAAAAGTAAACAAACTACCTATAAGGATGAGAGGCTAGAACGCTAAAAGAGACTGAAATGAAAACCGTCAAAACCATTTATTGAAAGAATCCCGAACGTATAAATCTAGTCGTGCTACTTCCACTCGAGCTACATATTGAGAAAATTTAGGATAATATAGACGAAACAACTGATCCTGGAGAAATCGAGGGACTTACAAATCGAGCTAGGGTTCAAATATGATTAAATATGATGTCTACTGTCAATTTGAAGATAAGAAATATAACCCATCTCCAACTTGTTCATGATCATTCTCAATGTTGAGGACCCACCTAAAGATTTTATAATAAAAAAAGAGAGTTTATAGAAGAATAATAACTAATCTCAAGAAATAACATCTTATCATCGTTAAGTGAAACGATTTTATCAACTCTTATAAAAGAATAATAACTAGTCTCAGGAGGCAACGTCTCATCATCATCTTTCATGTCTTTTGCAGGAACTACTTCTTTTTCCTCTGCGTTTCTCTTTTTCTTATTTCCTCAACTTATTCAAGAGTATTCTCAACTTATTCAATCACCATCTAATGTTTTTTTTTAAATAAAAGTGGTAAACCAATACATATAGCTAGAGTATTCATGATTTTTGTAGTTATCTACAAATCTATAAAGATTTATAAGATAGTGGATCTTGTGCATTTTCCAAACTAAAAACTTTCCTAAGGATTTATAAAATAGCTACCTTTTGGGATCTATAGATTGGTTCGATGCTACCACACTTTCATGATCATCTCCACCTTGTTCATGAACATTCTCATGTTCAGTTACCACATAACATTTTCAAAATTCAATCTTTTTATAACTATATATGAATTTATATGGAATAAAATAATGGATCTTATCAATTTTTCAAAATAAAACTAGCTTACCTCTTGAGGTTTTGTAGGTGCTCTGATGGTGGCACAGTTTCATTATCATCCCCATATTTTTCATGAGAATTCTCACGTTGAGTGATCACCTAACAGTTTCAAAATTCAGTTTTTTTATAACTATATACGAATTTATAAAGGAATAAAATGATGGATCTTATCAATTTTCCAAAATAAAGCTATGTAGGTTGCTCCGATGGTAGCACGGTTTCATTATCAGCCCCATATTTTTCATGAGGATTCATTTTCATGTTAAGCGATCACCTAACATTTTCAAAATTTATTCTTCTTCATAATTATCTACAAATTTATAAAAGTTTATAAGATATGGATTTTATGTATTTTCCAAAATAAAGCTAGCTTACCTCTTGGAGTTTTGTAGATTGGTCCAATGGTGGCACAATTTCAAAATAAAAGTTGAATGTTCAAACTCTTAATCAATCCACCAGAAAGATAAAAATTTTAAACCTTTTATTGATAAGAATAATAATAACATGTCTAATACAGAATATCTAGGGCCTCTTATAGAAAAAAGGAAAACACCTAAAAAGTTAAATTCCATTAAACTAATTCCACCTAACTAAGCTTTATAAAGTAAATAATTTTTTACCTCATTTCTTTCCTTTGTTGCTTCCTTATTTTTGCGTTTCCTCTGCCTGTTCATAAAACAAAAAAAAGGTTTTTGGTCTTCTAATTCCTACAAGTTTACAAAAATACATCTTTGTAAGACTTTGTATTTTCTTAAAAACAAAACAGGCTTATAAAATATCTTACCTTATCGGGTTGTTTGTTAATTTTAAGCAGATTTTCCATGACTCGTACTCGGTTCTGCAAAGCCAACACTTGGTTTGTCAAGTATTCAATCACCTCATCCTTTGAATACATATCTGCATTCTTTTTATGAATATCTTCTAAAGCAGCGATGATATCCACATTTCCGTTAATCCAAATTTTTCTCTTCAGGCGGTAGCCTTGCTTCACAAGGTCCATCACCTTTTCTATCTCAGGATCCAAATCTTCAACTAAATTCGAGTACATATCTGGATCTCCAATCACATGTTTGACAACAACCTACAAATTTTTATAAGAGTTTATATAATTAAATTTTTATAAGACTATGCATAAGAATAAAAGAGAAAATACATCTTCATTATAAAAAAAGAACTTTACTTTACATTCGAATGGCATAGTAGTCTTTTTCCAATGCAAACACAGTAAAACCATAATTTTTGGATTCATTTGGGGAACACATAACAATGCCCAAAGCTGCAAGGCATATCTAAATCCAAAAAAGCAACATTGGTCCTTCTTCAACTGCTCAATACCCATTTTCTTCATGTTCTTCACAAGTGATTCAAAAGAAAAATTACCCCATGGTAAGGCACATAACTCCTCAAAATTATGAGCTCTCCAAAGAGATTCTTCTGATATTTAGTTGGTTGGATTGTTGGCAATGAGAACAGTCTCAACAAGAATGGTTGCCCCCAATCTAAATCTCTGATCAGAGGTCAACTCATATTTCTTCTGCTTCTTTTTGTTTAGAAAAAAAAAATTAACTCTTCAAAGTCTGACCCTTTGTCATCCATAGATCTTTTTCAAAGCTCCTCTCATCCCTCTCTTTTTCTTCATCTTCAGCTAGAACTTTGCGTGGAAAATGTGTGGCCAGATAAAATTCTCGAAGAGAGAATCGCAGTGGTTAGCCAATGGCAAACAACACATCTTCGGATTCCCCTTTATCCTACTTTGGAGAAGAAGATTGATAAGGTGTCTTGAGAATTCTACTTCCAACCGATTATTGGCCAGTTGAATGACTGGAGCCAAAAAAGATTCTTCAAGCTGTTGAAAATCACCACCCAACTATTTTCTAAGAGTTTTCACTATTTTCTAATCACAGTGTTTGTTTATTCTTTTATTTACACCACGAGGCTCTTGGCCAAGTTGAAACAACCTCTTTGGTAACTCAATCATCTGAACAGAGTCACTCATACTTTCACCTGAAACAAAATAAGTTTTTCTTTACTAAAATACGATGAATAAATTGAACCAAAATTGAACTTTAACAGTTTAAATATCGATGATGAAGAAACCACATCAGATACAATGAGGACAAACAGTGATGGCGAAGAAACCTAATAAACAGCGATGACGAAGAAACCTAAATCAGAGACAATGATGAAGAAATCAGATAAATATTCAGCGGAAATAGACTTCGACAAAGAACTTAATATGATAAAAATTGGCTCATTCACGAAACTTTATTGCTAAAAAGAGTAGTTAGAATAACCTATTTTTGATAACTGCATTGCAAATGTCACTAATCATTGTGATGCAATTTCCAATTTTCTTCAGACAAGACTAATACTAATTGTGCTTAAAAAAGACTCAGTTTGCTGAATAAAACACTAATTTCTTAATTTGCAATGCAGTTATCAAAAATAGGTTATTCTAATCTTTATATCAATAAAGTTCCGTGAATGAGCCAATTTTTATCATATTAGGTTCTTTGTCGAAGTCTATTTCCGTTGTATGTTTATCTGATTTCTTCGTCATCGTCTTTGATTTAGATTTCTTCGTCATCGTTGTTTATTAGGTTTCTTCGCCATCGCTGTTTGTCGTCATTGTCTCTGATTTAGGTTTCTTCATTATCGATGTTTAAACTGTTAAAATTCAATTTTGGTTCAACTTATTCATCGTATTTTAGTAAAGAAAAACTTATTTTGTTTCAGGTGAAAGTATGAGTGACTCTGTTTAGATGATTGAGTTATCAAAGAGGTTGTTTCAACCTGGCCAAGAGCCTCATAGTGTAAACAAAATAATAAACAAACATTGTGATTTGAAAATAGTGGAAACTCTTAGGAAATAGTTGATGATGATTTTAAACAACTTAAAGAATTTTTTTGGCTCCAGTCATTTGACCAATAATTGGTTGGAACTGGAATTCTCAAGACACCTTATCCATCTTCTTCTCCAAAGTAGGATAAAGGTGGAATCCGAAGATCTGTGGTTTGCCATTGGCCAACAACCATTGCGATTCTCTGATCGAGAATTTTATCTGGCCACACATCTTCCATGCAAAGAAGTTCTAGCTGAAGATGAAGAAAAAGAGAGGGATGAGAGGAATTTTGAAAAAGATCCATAGATGACAAAGGGTCAGACTTTGAAGAGTTTGAAAACAAAATTCTAAACAAAAAGAAGCAGAAGAAATATGAATTGACCTCTGATCAAATTTTTAGATTGGGGTAATCATTCTTGTTGAGGTTGTTCTCATTGCCAACAATCCAACCAACCAAATACCCGAAGAATCTCTTTGGAGAGCTCATAATTTTGAGGAGTTATGTGTCTTATCATGGGGTAATTTTTCTTTTGAATCACTTGTGAAGAACGTGAAGAAAATAGGTGTTGAGAATCTAAAGAAGGATCAATGTTGTTTTTCTGGATTTGGATATGCCTTGTAGTTTTGGGCATTGTCATGTGTTCCCCAAATGGGATTAGTGTTTGGGGTTCCAAATCCAAAAATTCAATTTCCATTGTGTTTGCATTGGAAAAAGATTATTACGCCATTGGAATGTGAAGTTAGTTTTTTTATAATGAAGATGTATTTTCTCTTTTATTCTTATGCATAGTCTTATAAAAATTTAATTATATAAACTCTTATAAAAATTTGCAAGTTGTTGTCAAACATGTGATTGGAGATCTAGATATGTATTCGAATTTAGTTGAAGATTTGGATCCTGAGATAGAAAGTGTGATGGACCTTGTGAAGCAAGGCTACCGCCTGAAGAGAAGAGATTGGATTAATGAAAATGTGAATATCATCGCTGCTTTAGCATATATTCGTAAAAAGAATGCAAATCAGTGTTCAAAGGATGAGGTGATTGAACACTTGACAAACCAGGTGTTGGCTTTGCAGAACCGAGTAAGAGTCATGGAAGATCTGCTTAAAATTAACCAACAACCCGATATGGTAAGATATTTTATAAACCTGTTTTGTTTTAAAAAAATACAAAGTCTTACAAAGATGTGTATTTGTAAACTTGTAGGAATTAGGAGACCACAAACCTTTAATTTGTTTCATGAATAAGCAGAGGAAGCGAAACAAAAATAAGGAAACAGCAAAGGAAAGAAATGAGGTAAAAAATTATTTAAGGTGAAATCAGTCTAGTGGAATTTAACAATTTAGGTGTTTTCCTTTTTCTATAAGAGGCCCTAGATATTTTGTATTAGGCATATTATTATTATTATCAATAAAAGTTTTCAAGTTTTTATCTTTCTGGTGGATTGATTAAGAGTTTAAATCTTCAAGTTTTATTTTGAAATTGTGCCACCATTCGACCAATCTATAGAATTCCAAGAGGTAAACTAGCTTTATTTTGAAAAATGGATAAGATACATTATCTTATAAGCCTTTATAAATTTGTAGATAATTATGAAGAATATTGAATTTGAAACTGTTAGGTGATCGCTCAAAATGAGAATCCTCATGAAAAATATGGGGTTGATAATGAAAATGTGCCACCATCGGAGCAACCTCAAGAGGTAAGTTAGCTTTATTTTGGAGAATTGATAAGATCTATTATTTTATTCCTTTATAAATTCGTATATAGTTATAAAAAGATTGAATTTTGAAATCATTAGGTGACCACTCAATATGAGAATTCTCATGAAAAAATTGGGGATGATAATGAAACTGTGCCACCATCGGAACAACCTACAGAACCTCAAGAGGTAAACTAACTTTATTTTAGAAAATTGATAAGATCCATTATTTATTCCATTATAAATTCGTATATAATTATAAAAATACTGAATTTTGAAAATGTTAGGTGTTCACTGAACATGAGAATGTTCATGAACAAAGGTGAGGATGATCATGAAAGTGTGGTAGCATTGGACTAATCTATAGATCCTCAAGAGGTAGCTATTTTATAAATCCTTAGGAAAGGGTTTAGTTTGAAAAATGCACAAGATCCACTATCTTATAAACCTTTATAAATTTGTAGATAACTTCAAAAATCACGAATATTCTATCTATATGTATTGACTTACCATTTTTATCTTAAAAACGAATAAACTGAGAATGTTCATGAACAAGTTAAGGAAATAAGAAAAAAAAAGAAACACAAAGGAAAAAGAAGTAGCTCTTGCAAAGGAAAAACAAGTTGATGATGAGACGTTGTTTCCTGAGGTTAGTTATTATTCTTTTATAAGGATTAATAAAATCGTTTCACTTAACGATGATGAGATGTTAATTCCTGAGGTTAGTTATTATTCTTCTATAAACTCTCTTATTTTTATTATGAAATCTTTAAGTGGTCACTCAAATGGTCATGAAAAAGTTAGAGATGAACCTGAAACTGTGCCACTATCAGACCAATTTTCAAACTCAGGTATGTCAACTGCCAATTTCACCAATTAACATCAATAACGTAAATAATGGTAAATGAAATCATGATTGCGTATCTTCTTTGCAACCAACACATTAAACGGTTTGGATTTTCACACTCAGAAGTAGAGGATAATAAGACCATATATAGAACATAGAATCCCGATATATCACAGAGAGATATTTTCACTATTTTTCAAAATTCAGAATGAAGAAAACTGAATAGTTTTCAGAGTGTATTGGAACCAGGGCCGGTCCTGAGTCCAAGCGAGCCAAGCAATCGCTTGTGGCCCTTTTTAAAATTGTATAATTTTCAACCTTTTTTTAAAAAAAAAAAAATTAGTATATAAATAGGCCCATTTTTTTATTTTGCTTAAGGCCCAAATATTTTTAAGGGTTCTCAGGGCCGGCTCTAATTGGAACCTAATCATTCACAGTTCTTTAATTAATATGGAGTGGCCTAACTGAGCCGTCCAAATCAACAAGCCTACTCACAGTTGTTGCCTTTATGTTTTTCAACCAACATTAACAACACCAAATAAGGATAAGTCTCCAAGATTTATCAAAACATCAAGTGCGTCATAGTTCAAACTTACACAAGCTACTAAAGATTTATCAAAACATCAAGTCACTCATAAAATATCACTAAAGTCAAAACTCTAGGATAAGAGTTTCTGTTTTTAACCATGAGGATACATTGTTTTCTGATTTATCGTTGCTTAAATTTCCGTTAGATGTTCATAAAACAGATGTTTTTTTTATTCAATAAGTTCCAGTATTTAGGAAGACAACGATATACTAACCTTGAAAGGCTGATGAGATATTATGTTGATTTCGTTGATTTAAGACAAGGACAAATGTTCATGTTGCTTTAGACAACCTCTCAATTGAGTCTGGCACGAAATTGTTTCCTTTCATGCGTGCTTCCACAAGCTCTTCACATGTCATACCTAATTTGTTCTAGTGATTTCTTTTCCACAGCAACGTTTCCGAACAAAGCTTCCATTAAATCACCATCGAAACCAAGATGAAACCAAAATAAATTAAGGATGAAATTTTCCCTTTTGATTTTTACTAGGTGTTGGATCGCGCGCGTCCATTGTTATGTCAAGCCTAATGAAATAAGGTTGTTGAATTCATGATTCTAAGTTTGATTGAGATTATTTGTGAGTTTTTTTGTTTTATATTTATTATCATAATTGTTAAATATTATCGTAGATTGTATTTTATATTCGGATGTAGAGTTTTTTTTCGTGGTAGATTGTTTGTAGCCATAAATCAGTTCCGAAAAAAAAAAAACTTAGTGCAATTTTGCTTGAGTGAAGATGGAATGTAAAATATTCTGCTTAACAATTCTTGATAAACCTTTTTCTAATTGATTTTGGCATGAATACTTCATCTTTTAAAAAAAGTCTTGTTGATATTGTTCGATGTAATTCAAAAAATTTTATTGGAAAAAAATTTCAATATGTAAAATATTAAATCTAGATATTGAAAAAATAAATTAAATTTTAATATTATCGTAAATAATTTTAGGATTTATGTTTATAAGTAGAATTAGAGGTGTAAATTCGGGCTAATCCGTACCCAAATTGCCCAAACCGCAGTGAACATTTTTTTGTGCGGGTTTATCCATGCGGACAACGGTTTATAAATAGATATTCAAACCCAATCCGCATTGTTCAAATGACCCGCGGATTGACGAGAAATAAGTATGTAAAATTCTTATTTTTTATAGTGATTTAAAAGAATATTTATGATTAAAAAATGTTGAAAATATTGATTATAGTCGTTGTTCAAGAGAAAGTATACTCTCTGTATCGAAAACAAAATAATACATACCTAATGTTGAATAGTTGTCCGATACATAACCCATATTGTTCATATTCAATTCATTAACCATCGTTGATGGTGCATGCGAATATAATAATTTACTAATTGCTCAATTTATATATATATATAGAAGGGTAGAGATTGCTAGAAATAACTTATTTTTAAAATGTAAGACAATGTCTAATTAAATATTTGGTCAAAGCGTTTGCTTTATGTTGATAAAGGAAAATAATTTGTAACTGGTTGAGGTTTTAAATTCGAAAATCATGAAAATTGGTTAAAGCGAATTTGAACGTAAGTGCTTGTAAATATTTTGTATTAATTTGAACACTGAAATAAACGTAAATGCTTGTAAATATTTTGTATTAAATGTAATTTATAGCTTAGATATTCATTTATGTTTAAATGCAGTAAATGTGAAATGAATAAAATCGGTAACAGAAGTAAATTCCAAATCTTAGAGCATGTGTAATGCTAAGACCATTTTCAATGGAAGATTTATGACCAGTTCTTAGAATTAAAAAAAAAAATATTAAATCAAATAAAAAGAATGAGACAGTTCTCAAAACTCTTATTTAAGAAACCTTTCTTAAATCTATTTTTCTCTATCTCTCTCCTCTCTTTCGCCATTTTATCTCTCTCCTTCTTTTACTCATAACAACTTTTAATAAAATAATATTAAAATATTTTTATATACCTTTTTATAGATATAAAGGTTGCAGATACTCTAAGAGCAGCTCCAACGAGGATATCTAAAGAGTATCTAAACTAATATATTATATTATTAAATCAGAAAAGAAAAAAAAACAGAATCGATTATTATTTGATAGGTTTTAGAACCACATGAGAACTCCTATGTGTCTTCATTGATGAAGAAAAAAAACAGATAAAATTATTTATGTTTCTTTTTTATCGTCTCTCTTCTTTGTGTCTTCTCTCTTTTTCTTTTCTCTCTCCTCTCTCTCCCAAAAAATCTCTCTTAAATATTAATAAAATATGTTTACATCTTTTTTAGAGCATCTTCAATACGAGAAACGCGCTTAGGAAAATATGTTTACATCCTTCTTTTAGAGCATCTTCAACGCGAGAAACGCGCATTTCTTGGCACAGAAAACGAAAATAAAAAATAATAAAATATTTGGAATGGGTTGCTTAGCTGAAGGATCGTGTCTTGCTGAAGCATCGAGCGGGCGCGTGCTCCAATTGGTCTGCTCATTTTTTTTTTTTTTTTCTATTTACCCATTAAACAAAATTGATCACGCGTTCAACGTGGGTATTTTTATAATAAAATTATTTTAGTTGTAATAAATATAATTTTATTTAATAAAGCTGGCAAAATATATTTCATTTATATTTAAAATTTTATCAAATTATCGATAGATATATCAA